>JAQGBH010006126.1:0-13034 GCA_034698265.1 Sminthurinus aureus | reverse complement strand
CTCAACTTTTGAATTCTCCATACAAATAAATGGAGAGCGGGAAAGTTGAGGCGAACTTTCTAAAAGAATAGACAGTAGGCAAGTCATTTTTTGTATTCACTTAATAATTTGAGAAAATGTGCACCCTCTTGTAGCCCGCGTAGCCTGCAGTCCGAGGCGTAAAATATTTTTCCTTTTCCCTTATCCATACAATTTCTCATTGGTCACTATTGTATTATGCAATGTACAATGTATGTACTTGAAACTTGATACTAGATATGTAAAGTGCAGAGTGGAGCCAGCTCTACCAGTAGGCATTTGGAAGTACATCAAGTGCGTGCCGTAGAAAATGTACTTTCACTCTTTAACATGCCAACTGCCAACTGTCGTAGAATGTACATTGTACAATACACCTTTTACAGATAGTCGAGAGTCGAGAGTCGAGAGTCGAGAAGCAAGAAGTATGAATCATGAAAGTTTTAGATTTGTGCGTGCTCCAAACATCAAATATGAAAAAGCCTTTCCATTTCCATCGACGATCGACTATGTTATTTGATATTTGATATTGGATAATGTGGGATGTACAACGTACAATGTACAGTTCAAAAGTGTGTTGCCTTTACATATCATGGATCATGAAACTCAAATGAAAATACTCCAGTCAAGTGACCAATGACGAATTGTTTACCCACATGTAGATATGATGCATGATGAATACCACGTATAGTTTATGTACACTGTACATTGGATTGAAGAGTATATAACGACTAACGACAAAATGATGTGATATTCAAGTATATCTGTACATGTAGACTGTAGAATGTAGAATGTAGAATGTAGAGAATAGAGAATAATACTTTGTATCATCGTTCTTTATCATCTCCCTTCAGAGTTCAGAGTTACATAAGCAAGTGTATAATAAATAATACATAATAAAATACAGAGTGGGCCTACTACCTACTACCTATATAGAAAAATAAGTCTTGGTGACTACAGCGGTTTGTGTTTCTTGTAACCTAAGGGCAGCCCTTTATTTAGAATTAACATTTTTTCTCTCCTTCTCCTCGTCATCTTCTTGGTATTCTCTTCCTTTTAGATTTGGTTTCGGCTTTTCCTCGAATACCGAATACACAACACCAACTACCAACACCAGCAACCAGCATCAAACATCAAGTAACCTTAATGCACATACGTTAGGTATACTCATCAGGATGGCAGAGGGAAAATAGAAAAGACGTACACAATACACACTACACACTACACACTAGACACAGGTGGACCTACGTCCATATATTTTTTTCCCTCTCTTTCTTCGTCAGCTAGTTTTAAAAAAAGGTTCGTCTCTTGTCTAACTATAGTACCGGTATGGTGTTTGGTGTATGGGTCTACTGTATATGATATAATACATATTACACACTCATCTATATACTATTTATGGACAAAAATAAGAACATAGTTGAACAACAATGCCAAGAGACATTGGGTAATGTCTAATGTTGTTGTTAGTGATGATGGCGAGGCTTCTTCTTTGCTAGAGGGTTCCTTCTCTTTCCTACACACATGTATACATGTATGTAGTCTGAGATCTGAGAAAGACAGAGATGATGTAGAATGTAGAGGGAAAAGGAGAAATTGAAACTACATGGGCATTATGTGTGTGTATTGTATTGTGTATATGTATTTCAGTAGTGAGTTGTGAGTTGTGAGTAATAGTGAACAAGTTGAAGATATTTGAAAACCACCAGACGCTACATCTCTAATCTAAATCTGGGCTTAATGTATTTTGGAACATATTCTCCGCGTCTTTCTTCTTTTTCTTCTGTATTCTATATTATTTGTGTATACAGTCAAAATGCCTTATACTTGCATACTTACGTCTTACAAGTATGGGTCTAAACACTAAACATCATCTTTCTTCCAGGAGCAAAAGACTCACTGACAAATTACGTAGCACTAAAAGTTCAAAAAAAACCAACCAACCACCTAACGAAAAAGGAAAAAAAGAGAAAAAATAAGCGAAGGAACAAAAAAAATCTCATGATAAAATATTTTCTGTTTATCACAAATCACAAGTAACAAGTACAGCGTCTGGTGTCTGATGTAAGGAAACTACCTAAGTTTATGCGAGCATCACACATCCAAGATAAGGAGCCCAAATCAAAAAGATGTTGATTATTCAATGACGATGAGTATGACTAAACAAAATTTCCAATGTCTAGGTTCTAGGTTTGATGAAGTCTGAATTGTATTGTATGCAATAATGCGATATGTACTCATTGCTCATATACTGCAGCATCGATTCTTTGTAGTTCGAAATTCTAGATAGTAGATTCTAGAGGATGTAAGAAAAGGCAAATTTTTTTATATAAATCCAATCCAATTTTTCTACCTATAAAAGTTTCATTCAAATGAAAGATAATGAAAATAGAAAATAGTGAGAGAAGGAATCTGTTGTGTGTTCTGTAATCTGTATGCTACACGCTAGAACATGACACATGACTTGACATTCTATTGATTAAGTTGTATACTGAATACATGATCTCACTATTAGTCGCTTTGTCCATCTGCATTTTGTATTTTTATATCCAATATCCAATGTTACTTATTGAGTAGAGAGTAGAGAATCCAGATAGAATATCACTAGGTATTCAATATAAATGCTTGCAAGTTGCAAGTTAATGGACAAATATGCTTGTGACTTGAGGAGACTATAAAATCAATGTGCAATGCACAAGATAGTGTTACAATTTATAGGTATAATATTATACACATAATCAAATCATTATCTTGACTGTTTGGTGTTTCAGGGTACACAGGTAAACCATCAGTAGTTGAATACATTGGATAATAATATTTAATGAGATGCAGCGACACACAACTCCCTCACTTTCCCCAGTAGCAAAAGTAGCACCTTTTTTATGTACATACTGCTTACCCGTATCGCTTTACGCGCTATATTTACTATTTACTAAGTGTTTACGCTTAACACTGATATATTTCAAGAATAAACAAACTATCATGATTTACATGCATTCTCTATTTCGGGTAGCACCGGCAATCAATATTCAAATAATTAGATTAGAATTAGAATGTAAAAAAAGAAAGACTTACGGGAGTCCGAAACCGACGAGGTTTATTTGGTTGATATGATTCACTACTCATTTTTACTGCGTGATTTTGTGGTTAAAGAAGTCACAAAAATGGTTTATAATTTATAATATTTATATGCGTTTCGATGTTTTTTATTAAATTTTATTGGTTTTCACTTTCACATTCGTAATTCACATTATACAATTTCCTTTTTTATCTGGACAACTACAATTGTGTTAGTGTTTCATACGCGTCACTTTAACTTTTAAAATGCTTTGTTAGTTTGTACGTTTTCCAAAAACACCAGACTCCAGACTCCAATGAGACTGTGGATTATTGATTTTTGTATATTTTATGGATTGTGGGGAATATGAGAACCAAAAACCAAATGGTAAACTTTTCCGTTTTCTTGAGATCTCGTCAAAAGATAAAGTAGAAGAGGGGGAAAACAAATAAAGAGACAATGACAATAATGATAAATCGTAAAAATGCCAACAGTTGAAGAATGGATAACTGTGACAAAAATGAGCCGAATGAGGACCGAAAGGAAAAAACGACCACTGTAACAAAAGTATCAAGAAATACTGAAACTGAAACCTTTTTCAAGTGAAGAAAGCTAAAAGGAAACAACACAACTACCAACGTTCATAGTACATTCTCATACTAGCCAACAACTTGAATCTTCAGTTGGCCACACAAACTAAGCATCTATTATGTAAGTATTATTTAGAGTTTATATGAAAGAGAGAGAGAGAGATTATAAAAAGTACCTACCTATATTTCCTCTGCACTTGCTCTCTCCCACTCTTTGGACATTGGATGTATTATTATGTATTTACAGGATGCAGGGTGCGTAAGAAGTTTTGATATAGTTTATTAACGAAACTGGCATGAAATTTTGGTACAAGAAAAAAGCAAGTGTGGATTCTTTGGACGTTTTTCTCAATATAATGTCCAAAATTGCTATCATGTGAGCATATAGACGTTTAAGTCAGCTTATACCATTCCAGTTTACAATTTCTCTTATGTGGGAAATGGGAAATGTGATCTACACTTTCTTCTGTGAGTCCCTGAGAGATAGATAGAGTTTGTGAAATACCCTGTGTACTTTGTATATATACAATGTGGGCATTCATGATACATTGTTTAGATGCTGGATACACGGTGGTTATACAAAAGCCATATGTATACTTACGAAGTCAGGGTACTGGAAAAATTCTCCCTTGTCCCTTGGCTTCAGTTTTACTGGGAAACAAAGCAGAAAGCAGGGCAGCTTAGATATGTTAGATGCGCCCTTAAATTCCACTCAAGTGCGTAAAGTTGCGTATGTCTCCTACATATCCTGTGTACATGCCAGGTAAAAGCAATGGTAGACAAGTATAAAAGTACAAAAAAGTTACGTCTCCTCAAAGTTCTAAAGTGGATATTATAATATGTATAGGACTTGAAATTTTCACTGTGAAATAATTTGAATGGCAAAACTAGGAATATATTATGTAGCACGTATACATAGGAGCCTTTGTTTCCTATATATGTACATGCTGAATAAAATAGTATCAGCTGTTGTCCGCAATGTCAAGGGAAATGTAAATCATATACGATTATATATTATATCCTTTTATGTGTGTTTAAAGATAAAACCTAGAATTATAAAGTTACAGATAATAATAATGAACTACTATTAGTGTCTACCAAATCTTTAAACCTTAATTCCGGTTAATTGAATGAAAACATGATGATGCTGCTGACATGACACAATTCAAATTATGGTTTATTATGATTTTTCAAACCTACATAGTACACAAGCTCATGTATGATATACATAAAGGGCGGATGGATGTATGGATGGACGGGGAAATCACAATGCATGAAAAAAAGTAAAAGAAAAGGATACTTACATCTAATTTACATTTATCGCTAGTGAACACTGGAAAAAAAGGGTGTACATTGTAAACATAGACAAACCTATACTATGTATTAGATGTATGAAAACTCACGATTCACCGAAACATATTATATCTAGAGAAAATTTTGTATTTTATTTATTTGCCATTTGCATGAGAATTATTGTGTGAACCCTCGTTCATAAAATATTATTACAAGTTGAATCTGTCTAAACAGCCACACTTTTTTTAGTAGACCCTTAAAGGTAGATAATATTATATCTATGATGCAATAATATTTTGTAGACTAGTATAATATTTAACAATGTATGACAATATATATATAGTAATCCGTGATCAACATTGACATTAACTTTTAACTATATTAACTTTATATATATTTATGTACAATGAATTCATCTAAAATACATATTTTGTAATGGATTACAAATTGTAAGTAATCACATTTATCGGTAGAACTTTTTAGTTGGGTTGTTCAGTTGTGGCTATAGTGTAGTGGCTACTTTTAGTATAGTCTCAGTCCTTTTGTTTCTTTGCTCTTTCTATTTTTTACTAAGAACAGGCTTATCTTCTTCAGTTTTAGGGTCTTCAGTACCAGTTATTTTGTTTGTAATAGTTGTGATACCTTTACAATATGTTTCATAGATCTAAAAATTCAGAAAAGTACAAAAATTACGGTATTATTATATTATCTAGCCAAAAGTTTATCATTTCATTCGTTGGATGTAAGTCAATGTAATTAAGTAGTCACTTTATACATATATACGGATATGTAACTGAAAGAACTAAATGAAACCTAAATTTCACCTTTTTAAACGGTAAAGTAGCTCTTTCTCCATCAGAATCAGTTACCCCAGGAGCAGATTGTAATCTAAGCCAGCTATAATGAATACCAGCTAACATTGGTAAACAGACAATAAACACTTGATTTCTCCAGCAAAACTCTCTAAAACGTGTGTATAAACTAATCCTCATTTTGATTTTTGATTCTTGTTGATTGATTTGATTGATATTTGATATTTACCCAAAGAAGTATAATATGAAATCTAAAATAAATAAAAAGTTGACAATACAAAATCATGCCTTTATAACAAAGCAAAATAACATTAATAAATTAGTATAATATACTTGTATGATAACTTACAAATAATAACTGTTTTAGGTTCTAGATGTCAATTCCAGGTCACACAAATTATATTTGATTGTTGATAAAATGCAAGTCCAAAATCCAAAATCGGTCAAAATAATCCGAAATTTCGAAAACTATTTCCCGGGTTTTATGGTGATGTCAAATGTCAAAGTTCTTTAAACCATGAATAAAATATACAATCAAGAGTAAGGTATTATTTTAATAATTTGGTCAATTACTACAGAGGAGATTAAAACTATTGATATTAATTAATGATGTACCTCGTTAAAAATTATGTGTTTACTGATTACTGATAATCTGTGATGTCCAGTGTCCAGCATACTTGCAACTTTTACAACACTTTGCGTTGTTTTTTGCCTGTGTACTTTTAGCACATAAATGTATATATTATTTGTATGTTAAGTTGGGATTAATACTAATTATCAAACTACATCATCATCCTTTTAGTTCTCTGTACGTGTACAATTATATTATTGTACTAGTGTTACGCAGTAACTGTGTCCACAATCTGTAATTGATAAAAAACAAATATCTTGAGGAAGTGATTTTGTCATTTTTCTGTAAAGGGAAAGGCAGATAAGATTTTTTTTATAGAGAAGATCATGATTCATGTGAAATTATATCATCAGTGTAGTGTCTAAAAATATCATTGAATTAAGAGTACATAAAATACTTTTGTGTTTTTAGTATACATAATCAAACATTAAATAAAATATAACTGCGCCATATTTACCATTTATGTTATTTTTTATTGTATTATTGTAGTCATCATCAAATGATGTCTATAAAATACAATAATATATAGGTCAAAATATATTATTTATTCAATACTCGATAAACACTTTTATAAAGTTGCTCTCCATTTCACGAAATTACATTATTATTCTATCCGCATTCGCAGTTTCTTCAAGTTACCCTGAACATTAAACCTTAAACCTTAAACATAAAATATACTCAAATAACATAGTTTATTAATTATAGAGTTTTCGACATTGTTTTTTAACAAACACAATCGTTTAAAAATGAATGAACAAGTATGTGAGCCAGTCATTTTAAACATTTATGACATGTACTGGACAAATACTTATACAACTACTTTGGGTCTTGGAGTATTTCATTCGGGTAATTTGATTCTGTCAAAAATGTTTTATAATTTCTAATATATATTGTATTGATTATTTGAGGGTATTTTTTATTTAAATCTATTCTGTAGACTGTCTACTAATGTTACTAATGTAATATTATAGAATCTATATATCCTATATCTTTTCAAATTTCAATAAAATATAGGTGTCGAGATCTTTGGAACAGAATATGCATACGGAGGACATCAATTTGCATTTTCTGGAGTATTTGAAATCACTCCGAAAGACAGTAAGACTAGCAAATATCTTTTTGTCCCCCTCAGATTTAATATTTATTTTATAAATATAAAATTTAAATATTTATATATAAATATATTATGTATAATATTTATAATAAAAGATTGTTTGAATATAGGTGAGGATTTAGGAGATAATTATCGTTACAAGGAGTCAGTACCTTTGGGATATACGAGCTTTACCAAGTAAGTTAATATTAAAATAAATATAAACTCTGTCTGATTAAAGAAGAATTCTATAAAATATATTACCTATTATATTTAGAGAAGAAGTTCAAACAGCAGTGGCTCATCTTGGACGAGATTTTAAAGGAAATAATTACCATTTGATGAACAAAAACTGTAATCATTTTGCAACTGAACTTTGTCAGGTACGTTTTTTGTTACACAGAAATCTATAATAATAATCTATTCAATCTTTATCCAACATCCTATAGTATTATTAATAAGTATGTTACAGTGTTTCTCAACTTTATATTATTGTGTTACCCTCTTATTGTTCTTACTTCAACTATATTTTTTGTATGTTTTTTATTATCCCAAACTATGTACATATCTATAGTTATTATGTGGTAGAGAAATTCCTCCATGGGTAAATCGACTAGCTTATATGAGCACATGTGTTCCTTTCCTTGAAAAGTGTCTGCCAAAAGAATGGTTAACACCAGCTGCATTAGAAGAGTCGGTAAAACAGGTACATCAAAACAAACAAGATTATATATATATTATAGAATTTTGTTTTCTGTCGTATCTATTTGTGTTTTATAAAGTTTTGTACATATTGTTACATTATACATTTTTATTTGTACATCATGTCCAAGTTTTTTCATTGTAATAATTCATGATTTCTTTTCTGTTTATCTATACTTTGTAGACTACTAATAGTAAAGAATCTTCAAACGGTAATTATCGCCATAATTCAGATTCTGACTCCACTTCATCAAGAAAAGGTTCTAGAAGCAGTACGCAAGGACTATTAAAGTACAATCCTTCATAGCGTTTAATTTAGTTCTGCGAGATATAAAATTTTGCATCATTATATGGATGTATAGTGGATATAGTGAATTTTTTTTGTTTTTTTTTCTCTTACGGATTTACGCTTATACAATTTTCTAATCATATACACAGACACAAAAATGTATATTATATATATATAATATATATAACGGAAGTGTTTGGAGAAGTGGATTGCTTTACATATTATATTATAGAGTCTTGCTAACTTGCATTATTAGTTCGTATAATATTACAAATTACAACACATGTTTTGTAATGAAACTCTTTTTCTGAAAGTTTTTTGCTAAATGAACATAATATTATACCCTACATACAACAAAATGCCACATATAAATTTGTCATTGGTCAACATAAAAAACATGCGTGTACTTAAAAAAACATGTACAACTACAAGAATTTCACTACTTTTCTAAATCTCCTCATAATATTGAATATTAATAACAATACATGTAATATACATGATTTTACTTTATTTTTATTCAACAGTACGAGATAATTGATAGTTAGTTATAAACTATACTTAAAATAACAAGTTTAATATTAAATAATTGAATCAATACACAATAGGCAAATTTAAAGTTATAAAATGGAAGTAAAAACTGATTCATTTTTTTCATTTTTCTTCATGAAATTATATTATATCTTACCTACATTTAACGTAGTACATAAAAGCCTATTCGTTAACATAAGGATAATAGAATGTAAAGTGTAACATAACATGTTAATATTGCCGTAAATGGTTGCTTGTTTGTTTTCTATGCGTATTATTATGTATCAGTACAAGTAGAAGAATATTTTAGAATTAATGTGTAGTTTTCATAACATGGTCAGCATTTTTTTTCTTTCAAGTAAACTGTGTTTGTAATACATAATATTATTATGTCATTTGACCAAGTATTAGCATAAAATATTATAGAGAAAAAAGTTCTTAAAAGTTTATCTTACAAACAAAAAACTGGTCATAGGTCATGTTAATGAAAAGTAGGTATAGTCCTATTCCATTATTTCCAACATTATAACTGGAAATAAGACAATGACAGTATAATAATAATATAATATTATCATGTTCTGTATTCTGTATATATATATATAAAAGAAATCCTGCAAGTACGGGGAAGTCGAATAAGTCTATATATATATATTATATATATTATTATATTATAGTCTAAAAAGAAAGCAAGTAAGATATGAGGTATCATATAATAATATTATATAATGTTATTGGTTATTAATCATGAATGATTGTAATTTTGTACATAACTTTCTTAACTATAAACCCCTCGAGCCTTTATAATATGCCGTCTTCAGATTGAACCGCAGTTTAACTCAAGTATATATTATGATCACACACATGTAATATTAAATGTTATACTACTGATTATTGTAATCTATATATTTTCTACTGTGGTAATACTGTTTCACTGTATTTCGATAGTTTTTGTCCAAGTACAGGCATAGTTTTTTTTTGTCTTTGGAGACTAGAAACCAAAAGAAATTTTCGAAAACAATTGTCAAAAATGATTGCATTTTCGTAATATAGTTACCATTTATAAAATAAGTTTAACATGACGTCTTGCCATTGTATGTAGTACTCTGATTCCGTGTTATCTATTATTTAAAGCAACCACAATCTTTAAAAAAAATCAAAGGGACTATGATATAAAATATTTACGAAAATGAATGCCTTCTTGGAATTTTACTTCAATTTTTAATGTTTTACACTGTATATATATATACACGACGTATTTGCATGTAATTTATTTATACCGTCATAAAATACAGTTTCTACCAAGCATCATTACAAAGTAACTAACAAAACTTCTGTACAAAATGTTCTTGATTTATGATTTTGAGTGGAAAACATGCAACTGAGAAATGTTTAAAAACCTCTCTTAATTATATTAAAATAAAATGAAATGGAGTTATAGTCTACAGTCTACAAGTATAAAGTACAACAGCTAAGAAATACCTTATAATGATTTATAAATTATGGTGACCCTACTATTTATGCGCATATTGTATGAGTATTAAGAAAAATAGTTACACAGACTACATTTTATTACAATTGTGTTACTGTAATAAGATACGAGATTTCGATTACGTCGAGCGTAAGATATTTCTGATCGTATTTCAGAATTCTACTATAATTATATATTACTAGTAATAATAATAACTATAACTATAATATTTAAAGATATTTCGCATCGATAATTATAATTATATGAGCTACCTACGGCACAAGTTACAAGTGGAAACATTGAAATGTCATTGTCTGTCTTTTGACTTCATTTATACAGACTTTACTACCATCAAAAACATGAAGTTACGTGAGAATCCTTGTCATTTTTTCTGTTTATCAACTACATATAAATATATAAAATGTTACTTTTGACTTATGAAACTGATGAAACCACTTATACATGGAAAAGTACACACAAAGTTACGGTACAGACTTTTTGTATGTATTACCAAAGGCAAAAGTTTTTGTCTTCAATTTCGCAATTTCAGATTTATAAAGTTATCCATACATTATACATTATAACTTATTATTCAAATAATATTAATGGCATTGAATGCTAAAAATAATAACTGTTTACAAATGTGTGTACATGGAAAAATCTCTACATGCATTATACATGTATAAAATACCATGATATTATGAATAAACACGTACATATATATATAATATTATTATGATAAGAAATAAAGTATTTGAATGAAATGGCGACGAATGTTGTAATACCAGATAAATATTGTCAAATGTGAAAAATAAAACCAAAAAAAGTATTGGAACTATATATACGCACCGTATTCTGTGTATTTCATATATATATGATTCATGGAGATTCAGATAATATTATTATTATTAAATACGATGATGTTCAATCATATTCAATGAAAATTTTCAGTGACGGCATGAAAATGCTACATTACTACTTTCACCAAACTTTCACCCAGTGATGCATCATAAATCATAAGGCATGTTTGTCAAGTCTTTTCGCAATAGTTATAAACAGAACGTTTTGTCCAAGAACTTATATATGATGAACACTAAAAATAGATCAGAAAACCACATTCATTTAAAGCTGCAATATACTAAGTGGTATCATACAATGTATTTTCAGAATTTATTGTATATAATATAGGATTCGTTATCTGTTCATGTACATTCCAGTTTTTACTCTCTCTCTCTCTCTCTTTCTCTCTAACTGTGCATATTTTGATAAATACAAATGTATTATTATGATTATGTAAAATGTATATATATATTTTTTTTGACATAACATCAAAGTAAAAATTTAAACACATCATAAAAAATGAAAGGTACATTCAGCAACAAGCAATATCGTCTTAAATATATGCATATTACGTATAAATAAATAAATAAAATTCCCTATTACAAACAATTTTATCATAAGAAATATTATATAGGTACAAATGAGTAGGAATTAGTTTTTTCAAAACTTCGACCTACGACCAAGGTCAACCTATATTATACAATCATAAATCATAAATGTTTAGCACTTACATATTACATATTATACAACATACATCACAACAAAAGAAGAAAACACAGAAAAATTTTAATTTAGTCAAATTTAATAATATAGTCTTTACACCTCCGCCCTTCTTCGTCTCATTGCTGTAGCCATTTTTATTGCCATTTACTTTAAAGCACTACAAAAATGATACATTGTATTGTGTAATGTACACAACAACACGCATCTACAATGATAAATACATATTCATTTATTTTTGTATCATGTCCCCCTTCTCCTCTGAATTGTTTTTAAAGTTTCGATTTTATTTGTAATTTAGAAAAACTATTTTAAACATACAGTTTCAAGTTTTGACTGTCAGCGTACATATTGTGTACAATAATAATAGTAGTAGTATACTAGATGCTTTCAAATATATACCAAGATGTTATTCACAAAAATCTATAGTAGTAGTTCTACATTATTTGTTGTATACATGAATCAAAACCACTCTGACTATATATATAATACGATCATAATGTAGAAAGGTAGTATGTATAATATTATATGTATTATTATTATTATATATAGTTTATGATGTAGTACACATAATATAGGTTTGCACAGGTTTATTACAACTTTACAATGTGTATATCTAGATTTCTAATTTTATAGAATTTATTACATTTAGATAGATATTTTTTTGTATAGTTGTTTACTTAATAAAATAGAACAGGTTATAATTCCTTTCAAATATATATATATATATATATATCTTATATCCTTACATACTATGTGATTTTTCTTCCTCATATAATTCCTAACGTATTTCCTATATTCTGAACCATGCAAATGTATTTATACGATAGACAAATTATTGTCTCTTAATTTGCGTTATGCTCAATATCTATTACTTAACTACATCCTACATGAATAATGCATAATATTTTCACCTACCTAATATATTGTATGTATTATAAAATAAATCATTACCATTAATCTTTAAAATTTAAATAAACCATTTCACATAATAT
>JAQGBH010006125.1:0-13035 GCA_034698265.1 Sminthurinus aureus | reverse complement strand
TTCCGGAGCCTAAAGCATTTATGCTTTGTAGGCGATATAAAATCTTCACGAAGTGAAGATTTTTAACTTTATTAATTCTACTAAAAAGTATAACATTTGCAACAATAAGCAATACGGAAAAGTCAACAGCGTTGAAATTCTGAACATAAAGACCGTAAACAAATGACACAATTTGTCCACTTTAAATTGTTTTGATTTTTGTGATAAAACAATTTTTACGTGTAGCTTTAATTAGCAGACATGGAAAATAAATAAACAAACTCGACAAAATCATGTCGTCTCTTGTCTCCTGTAAGCGTTTGCAAACCAGTCTGGATAAACATGAGCAATAAATAACAAATGGGGCAAGCCAGTGAACGGTGAACAGTACAAAAACTAAAAAAAGTAATCAAATGTTGCAATTACAAGACCATTTTGTTGTCATGTGCGTCATGTATCGTGTGTAATATTTTATTGAGGAAGTTGTACATTGTACAATATATTTGCAATATGCCCAAACCTTAAAAAAATGAATGAAATGGAAGAGGACTATTCATTGGAGATACATGCAGTAAAAATAATCCGTTGACCCAATTTTTTTTACAACTTTCTGTTTGAGAAAAACAATATGTACACTAGAGAAATTTCAAAAATTTCCTTCAGAAACTCTCCGCTCACCGCCCACTTTCTGCCTCTTCTTCTTTGATCAGGTTACATTATTTACATATTGTATGTGATTTTCATGCAATCAGGCGTACGAAGAAAGATAAGAATCCAAAGAAAAGAAAGCATCCCCTTGGTCACTGTCTTGTTATTTTGTTATTTTGTTATTTCCCTCTCTCCTAAAGTTTACTCATCTTTATTTTATTCACTCGCAAAAAATCAAAAGCACTGGACCACCAAACACTAAACACTAAACACCTACGCGAATTAGTGTCTGATTTTCATTACAAGGCAGTAAAAACATCTTGATCTCTTTCATTTTGCACACAAAACACTCAATCCACAAGGCACAAGAGAAAAGGAGATGGAAAGTACTACATTCTGTTCTGTAGCTGCTGGTTTTGTTCCCACAGTAAAATATCGAAAAGCAAAACAAGGAACAACTCATATATGTAATGCGACAGTAGATTCTAGATCCAAGCAATACAATGGTCTGTGGTTAAAGGCTATTGAGTTGAGGTTTTTTCTTACCCTAAATACGGTAAATCGGAAAACTCGTAGAGATAGAGATACATGTACATTGAAAATGCAATCATGTTTGTGAATGGATGTAAATATGTTCAGCCCCTGGATTTATTCACGGAGATGTCCAATGTATAGATGTCCAACCTGGACAACATGTCTAGTAAGTACTACAAACGTTTAACAGTTTAGTTTACTTTGGCCACTATTCTTCTGTAGCGGTCTAGATTCTAGATTCTAGATTCTAGATCTATGTTATTTGTTGGGTTTAAGTGGTTGCCTTTAAAAAGAAATGTTTGTCACAGGGTGTATCAGGAACTCTGGTACTCTGGTAAAATCAATATCTAATAATAATAAAACTTTATTATTATTTACATGTCCCGTGAACAAATGAAGCAATAAAATTTATAGGTTTTGGTTCTGGTTTATGCTTAATTCTGAACTCTGAACTGCTGAATCTCCTTCTGGTGTGTGGGTAATTCGTAAAACGTTGGAAGACATGCATCAATTCTTTAAAAAGAAGATAAACCTCTAGATTTACCTGAGTAATTTGAATTAATTTGAGTTTATCATTCCGAATTCAGGTGAATTCAGGTTGGTTTCTGTGAGGATTTTGCAAAACCTTAGAATGTATTGAATGTTGAAGGTTGATTCATTAAGACTTGTGCATGTGCACTGCAAAGTCACATGCGAGATTCGAGAAAACCTAAGCTGCTCAGGCAATGATGCATGCTGTGACATCTAGAGTCTAGATTATAGATTCTAGATTCCAGAGTCCAGAGTTTCCCCTCGTACAAAATTGAGATGCATTACACTTTCTCCACCGACTTTCCTTTCCCGCTTCTGCTACCATCTCCCAGCTTGGAAAATCATTATATTCCTAGACATGAAATATTCTTTCTCCTTGTTGAATCCAGAGGCTGCACTATTTTCAAACCGGTTTCTTGTTCCTGGCATACAATTTGATGACGGGCGTAAACTGTAAACGTAAAGTTTTTGGATGTAAAAAATGCACCTAGTAAAATACACAATTTAGTTATCATTCTATTTTTATTACTTGTGAGTTGTACTTTTGCATTTATCATTTAACATTTAGCATCATCATCATCATGGAGGAATGGGATAAACACGTATAAACTTAAAATTCGGTGACTTATGCTTTCGATAAACATGATATTGGTATCACACAAATTATCCAATGTTATTTTTTGGTTTTATTGATTATTAATGTTGATAAATGTACATGTTGTTTAATCACGAACAGTGGCAAACTCCAATTGCATACGTCCACCACCACTAGCATTGTGAAAATTTCCTCCCCACATGATGAAGAAATAGCCAAATTTGTTTTTCATCGTTGGAAGTTGAGTTTCTGTAACGTTGGTGTCCCACCTAAAAAGATTATGAATTACAAATTACAAATTGGCAGACTACTTTAGTAAATAAACCATTTTTGTGTGCATTTTGTACATTGTACAAATCTTGATTTTAATTTCTTACGCATATTCATCTCGTAAAGTAGCATCGGAATCGGAAATGCGGGAAATCAAGAGGGTGTCACAGCTATATGTGGCATTACAATATTGTGAGAGAAGTTCAATTTTGTGAAATTTAAATTGAAGAGCAAATCCTTCAGTATTGTTCCCCTTGGTAAATCCAAAAGTTGACAAGGAATTTCCCGTAAAACCAGCAGCAAAGTAAGGATTTGGCTCCGAAGTTGTTTTTCCATATGAAATATAAGGCACCGTCATCCGGATGGTGGGAACTCTCTGAGCACTCTCAGTTTTATCCCAAAGCATTACAAATCCTTTCTTTCCTGTATTATTAAATGATGGACTGATGAACGTGACTACAAGGACATTACCCGACATGATTGTTTCACCATCTCCACTCGTTTTACTACAAAATACAAAATCAAGAAAAAAAACCATTCACAGTGATTTATTATAAATGTGCAATTGACAATATTTGTATTTTTCAAATAGAAACACATTATTACAGATAATTTACCGAATAGTTTGTGTAAGAGCCTTTCGATTTTCTTGATACGTCGTCAGTGCAAGTTTATCATCTGAATCCAGGGCAAATTTTGTAAAACTGATTTTGAATTGACTCCACGTTGGATTTGGAAGTATGGTCCACATGCAAGTTTTGTTTGAGTCTGCAGCGTTAGGATAAGTCAGAGTATTGAGAGTAAAATCAATGGATCTAAAGAAAAAAATAATAAAGTGGTTTTGGTTTTTCTTTGATTTTGATCAATACAGAATCCAGATGCATTTCTTCAAATAAATTTACAAGTCTGTGAATTTTCATACCCTGTAACGTAGCGAAAAATCCCTCCGCAAAGATCTGAAAAGCATAATTCATTAGTTGTTATAGTTATTAGTATTAGGGATACTTATAAAATTCGGTTTAAAAGGTGAATCCACGATTTAAAATAATCTTACTATTAGGAGTTTCATATTGTCCATTGACAACTGGAAAAACTGTTAATCCTCCGTAACACCACACAAATAGGATGCAGCTCAGAAACCCGCCGAAACTTTTCTTAGTGACAAAACTCATTTTGAGAATTTTTGTTATTTCTGCCGAATTAACTAAAAGTACAAAATGACTAAATTCTCAACGCTTAATGCTCAATGCTCAATACTCAATACTCGTTGAAATAAAAAGGCCAAGAAAATCTTCATCCCAAGCAAGTGTAATTTGTTGTCCTTGATTTTAGCTGATTGATAAGAGTGTATCAAGTATCAAATGATGGAGCTCGTGTAAGTACTTTGAAAATGTGTGTAGTCTATATACTATATTATACTATATTAATTTTACGCATGGAATATGGAATAATATGATAAACATAATTGCTATAAAATTGTTATAATATTGGAAGGAATGAATAAAATGTTGTCTCTTGACTCCAGGTCAAGAGGCAGAAATATTGCATGGACGTGTAATGTGTAGTTTATAGTTTATAGAATATTATCACAGTTGTCAACTTCTTTCAAAGGTCAACAATTTATTCACATTTTCAATAAAAAAAAGTATAACATATTAAACATACGACTGACTTTTTAAGAGCTTTCATATGTCACACATACACTGCATATATAAACCCATATATGTTGTATGTATGAGTTTGAAATATAGAGTATGTCATGGTGTCAATTGATACAGTATAATGTATAATATATTATATTATATAATTTATATGTGTTATATGTGTGTAGCACAGTAAGACGTAGCAAAATTAGAAGTTTACTACACAAAAATAATGTAATTCAGTAAGAGCCGGGTTAAAAAATGATGGTATTCAAAGACTCTGGAGCAAGTTCAACTTGAATAATTCCTTTGTCTGGATCCTCAATGGCCAAAACAACACTCTCCGTTTTTCTACAAAAAAAAAAACAAAAATAGTCATAAAATTATTACTCAACTTGACCAAATTCTGTATTTTGTATTTTGTATTCGGTTCATCAAGAATCAAGACTTCTTCGGTCCAATTCAAAAATCATTATTGATTATTGATTATTGATAAGATGAAAATTTGTATTCAGTATTATATTTCCTATTCGTATTTAGACATACTTGCTCAAAACAACAACAGCCACTGAATCATCCGGTCTTTTGACGGCAAGTAATTCCAATTGTTGCAAATCATCACTTGTGGCATTAATTCTAACTGAATCAGCTGGGATAAACTTACTAAAATGACCCAGAGCATAGTACATGGGCTGTTTGTAGGCGAGGTCATTTTCATAGTCGACGATAATTGGAGCATCCACCGTATTATTTTCCCAGTTGGGTCCACCAGACATGTCTAGCACTAAATTCCAATCTGTCCAACCAGTGACCCAGTGATTCAAATCCTGGATAATATCATGAGCATATTCAACTCCTCTTCCCCATGAACCCAATACAACTGCCTCTTCAAGTGGGTTAGCACCATTACATGCCTCAGTTCCAAGCATGAAGTAGTCGGGAAACTCGTTGTGAGTTGTGTCCAAAGCGGAAGGAGGGAAAAAGTCCCAGTACTAAATGAAATACAGGGAATAGTTCAAATAAGGCCTTTAAATTTATGGATATGATGTTATTCAATTTTGCATCTAGAGTCTAGAGTCTAGACTGGATAAAACTCAAAACTCATTACCCAATGTAATCCGATTCCTGACACGTATTTTGCAGCCTCTGGATCTGACAAAACCTACATTTAAAAGGAGCGAGGACATTACATATACAGTAAATAAACTGAAAACTGCATAGCTTTTAAATTTGCTTATATTCGTTCATCTTAGTTTTGCTTACAGTTCGTGCCCAGTTGACAACAAGTGTTCGTTGATCATCGAGCATAATGATTTTTGTACCTGCAAATCATGCATAATTATGTAGAATTAGAATTAAATTGATGATGAATAATGTAAATTGCAAACAAAATATTTCAATGTGTATGTCGTGTGTACTATTGAAGGGAGAAGAAGCTAAAGTTGGTCCCAAGTTGTCTTTTATCCAATCCCTTTGCATAGCAGCTGTCCATCCCATACAATTAAATGGGAAACTTGGAATGGTTCCGTCTAGTGGTTCATTTTGTCCCGTCACTGCCCAAAACGTTACATTCCTTTGTGCGTATTCCTCCAAAAATCGGACAAAGTAGTTGGCCCACGTCTGATAATATTCCGTCTTCAAAAACCCATAACCAACGTAGTCATTATTCGTCTTCATCCTATAGATAAAAATTTGATTCACAGTTTCATAAGAATTCAACAACAAGATACTTTTTTTGATTCATGATTCAGTATTTTTAATTCAGCTTTTTCACAAGTTGATTGCAATTTACACTTCACAAGTCGGATTAATTATTCTATTCTGAAAATTATATGTCATATGAATGTTCCATACAAAGTTCAAAATTTATAAGCTTTTACCATTTTGGTGCAGTCCACGGGGAGGCGAACATTTTAATATTCGGATTCAATTCCAGCGCTTGAAGAATGTACGGAATCTGTAACATGGAATTTAAAACTAAAATTGAGCCTAAACAAAATACAATTTTTTTTGAATTTCTGCAGTGACATTTGATTTAGAAGGAAAATAAAACCTTGAATTCTGTATCTTCTTCAGCAAGTGCAAAATGCTCCAAAGCTGTATCATTTTCCACATCATCATAGGTGTAAAGTCTAGTGCTGAAATCACAGCCGCCCATATTTACTCTTCCAATGTTGTATTGTAAGCCATCCTCACCATAATAAGCCCTAAAAATATCCATATTTAAAGAGAAGAAATCAATAATCAATAACCGTATCATTTCATTTCAGTTTGACTTTTACTTGTTACTCATAATAATTGTTTTGGCGACACAAAATAGATACAGTGAAAATATTAGACGTCACGATTCATAAAGGGAATTGAAAATCCAAAAAAAAATTTAAAACATGTTCATTGTGTGTGTGTGTGTGTGTTCGTATTGACTATTTACTCGATAATAGCTTTTTGAAGTGGTTGACTCAATTTTGCAATGTTGACTGCAGCTGCGTCCGTAAAGCTGCCACCAAACCCGATTATTTTTTGAAAAATTTCACTTCGATTCAACCGAACGAGAATTGCATCTGGCTCCACTGTAATTATAAAACGATAGAAATACAGATATTCACTATTGGATAATTATACATTTACATGTAACACAGGGTTTCTTGTATACATTGTACATTGTACAATTGAGATTTTATGTATAATATTTGAAACTTGAAATGAAAATCTAGTTATAATGTTCCACCACTGAATTTTAATTTAGATAATTTTCAGTCCATGTAATTACAATGTACAATCTAAACGTGCCGAGTGTGGACTCTCCATTTTCAATGTGTAATATGTAAATGCAATAAAAGTGTAATAATAGAATAGTCAATATTCGACGCAATTTATTTAACCTGTGGCATTATTCGGGTTGACCTTTCCGCTGGTCGCGTTGAAACGTTGACCATCCTTTGAGCTGGTAATTTGATAGAATTGATCCTGGGAAATTGCGGGCAGTGGCTCAAAATTATCTGCGTATGTGGCATTACAAACGCAGACGATACTTCCGTGGTCAAAATCCCGGGGAATACATGGACGATTTGCAGCGGTGGAAAAAGAGACAGACAAAGCTGCAACCACAACAGCAGCCAGCAATTTCATCTCTAAAATATTTCAAGCAATCAAATTATTTACTCTTTAGTTTACCTTTTGCCTTTCTGCTTGTATTTTGTATTTTGTATATCCTCAGGCTTTTTTCTACACATGTATATTGCTACAAATTGAAAAGTGAATTAAAAAGTCCCACTTTTCTGATACTATCCGCTACTGACAAACTTCAACGTTTCCCGTTTGCTCTCTTTTAAAGTTTAAGTGAAAACTTTAATTTAGCACACGAATCTAGAATCTAGAATCTAGAATCTAGAATCTATAAAATTAATAAAGAACGTAATTACTTTTGAATTTTGATGCTGGCACAATTCACAACTCACGAGTTTTGTCCAATGTCTCGTGTTCCAAGTTCCAATGCAATAGATACAATAGAGAGAAGATGACCAGTCGAGTAAAAACTAAAACTAGTCAACGTTCAAATGCTTGAGATCCGCTAAATGTTCAAGATTTTAAACCAACAATTACAAGTACAATAATATATAATCATGCATTTGAACTGTAAAGCTAACGTGTTGAATGTTGAATGTTAAACTGTCAATTTTCCACTCAAAATCTAAATACTGATATCTAATCCATGAAATTCATTTCTGATAAGCTGTGCATAGGCTCATCTTTGGAATGTACTGCATCATGTAGTTGTATATACACACTATACACCTATACACTTTACAAATATACAATATAGTGTCGTCCAAGCCCAAGTATATTCGTATAGTAAGTACCATTGGACAAGACAAGAGTTCATACTTGATACGTAATACGTTAAGCAATACTCAAACCAACAGATAGATTGTGGAGACAAACAAAATATGGAATCTAGAATCTAGAATCTAGAGCAGCTGCAAATTTGATGACATTAAATATTACAGCATTTATCACTACCATTAATCATACGGAGTAGTACCTCTGTTGTACAAAATGTACAAGATTCGTAAATATAAATTAGCTAACGTACTTTACTTTGTGCACCTGTCTAATTTTCTAATATTATATCAATGATCAATGTGTCCGTCAGTGTCATACACAAAACGATGCGTAAACCAAGTTACCTGGAATATAAAATATTATCGTGTTTGTACGGATCACTTTGGGTCAAACCCTTTTTTAACACGTTAATACAGTGAATAAATAAATAAATGAATTATAAACGTACTAAAAACCTGTACATTTTTTTAAAACCATAAATACACATTTAATTTTTGACATTTGCAAATGTCTCTCATAATCACCAAGTTTGTCGTATTTCATTGATGCATCAACCACTCATTTAAGCTGTTGTAAAATAGTGCACTCAAAAATCAAATTTAAAGCGTACAATACACTCAACATTAAAGTTTTTGGTGGAAGCTCTTTGCCTTAAGCAGAGCTTTTGCATCCTCAAAATCTTGCTATCAGGAACGAAATGTAGTCTTAATGGTTTTTAAACCAAGGTTGAGATTTGAGACTTGAGACTCGCGCGTACATCTTAGCTGGAACAAAACAAATATATGCAATGCAAAAGACGCGTAGGTAAAACTAAAGAAGTACGTACAAGGAATTACGCACTTGTCAACTCAATTTGTGATTTGTATCCAATGCTAAATGCTAATCTCATGACGAACAATCAAAATATCAAAGGAAATAGGTTTTTTGCAGTACGTGTTTATTGTTCATGTACTACAAATATTGTATTTTGATTCTGTATCCAACTTCCTACTACTAATATTGACAGACACCCTTGAAGATCATGTATTGTTATGTTATGCTACGTTATGGTAGGTACACAGACATCTGATAGCTATTTAGATCTTGTATTCAAAACTTGAACAATTGTTGGATGTTTACAACACAACAGGATTAAACTATTCCTATTGTATCATTTCTGCTACACTATGGACAAAAAATGCAATGCTTCTGTAAAAAAAACAAAGTCCATGGTGTATTATTATTTCTTAAAATGAAGCCGTTGGCAATCATTAGACACAAGCTGTCAATTACACTAAATGCAACAGTAAAATAATTCGTATTTGTTATTCAACATGTACTGGTCACATGCCATCCTTGTGATTGCAGGAGTACTATTACATAATTATTATTATTATTATTCGACTTTATTCACGTGTTGAGAATACAGCTCCGTAACTAGTAACTAGTACAGTCAGAATAATGAAAGGCATAACAAA
Organism: Sminthurinus aureus; assembly: GCA_034698265.1. NCBI lineage: Eukaryota > Metazoa > Arthropoda > Collembola > Symphypleona > Katiannidae > Sminthurinus > Sminthurinus aureus. The sequence continues at coordinate 3,535 of JAQGBH010006125.1, read as the reverse complement.
ACACTGGAGTATTGTTTGAAGCAAACATAGTGATGTCTGATATGTATCTTAGACAGTACAGAATATCATTATTTTTATGCATGAATTACTAATGATTTAAAAATCACGAATTTCAATTTTCAGTTGTGTTTTCTCAGTTGTTCTTTAAAAGCGCAGAAGAGTTTTAGCAGCAAGCCGTTTCTTGTTTCATGTCAACCAATTTTTTACCATTTTGATAATTATTTAGAGTTTCTAGAAGATTCGAATTTCTATAAATTACTGAAAAAAGTATTTTTTCTTATAAAACAGACAAAACAGACTGAATTTAATTTTTTAGAATTTTGAACGATGCTTAAAACTGAAAGTATTCAATGATTTTCAGTTTTCTAGTCATAGAGTTGTTTACGGCACAATACTTAAAAACAAATTATGGCTTTATGACAAAAGTGCATGAAAAATCTATAAATAAAATCAAGCAATATGATCATTTTAGCAATAATGATCATGTTCTATTTTATTCCGCAGGAAGTAATTTTAGTGCCAATGATTTGTCTGATGAATGCGTTGCAAGAGTGAGGCAAATTCACTTAGTGACTATACTTTGCATTACAGCAATTTGTGATTATGTGAATTTCTATTTGAAATAAACGAACCACATCACCCTTACTATTTAGAATGCACAATCGATATCCACTCACTAGATCAGACAACTTTTTTTTTCAACTTTGGTTACTTTTTGGCATGAAACATGAAAATCTATATTCGTATACATTTTACTTTATACTTTATGGATCGCAGATCACAGACCATTTCAGGTGGAACTCATTCAAAATTCCTACGTTATTATCATCAATACATATTTCATTTTATATTTATATATTTACATCACAATAAAAATTGTAATAAAACTTGAAGCTTTTTAGGTGTCAATAATCTCTATACATTTCCTGCATGCACAATGCACATATGTTGCAGCAGAATTTTTCCCTCGATGAATGAATGAACATCTAAGTGATTGTATCAGGCACTAGCAAAACAACGTTTTCTGGCGATTTCCATAATTTGTTTATGACTATTTGGCATTATTTCATTTTTACAGTTCTTGTAGTAGACAAATTGAATCTCAAATGGCAGAAAATGATTTTTGTGTAGTATGTAGTAAGTAGTAACACAACTACTACTAAATTTTTCTGTTGTATTTCCATTTTCAATGTACAAATACACATTACACATCTTATGCTTATGGCTTCCGCCAAACCGGCTAAAAAATTTGGTTTGTGGTTTTGTTGTGGATACGAAGTTGAATGTTGAAATGTCGTGTCACCCTACAGCAAATCATGACATGTAATTAGTTCTGGTTAAAATCGTCTAATAAATAATTCACCTATCACTATGGAAAAATACTTATATCAACTTGTTATTCATGGAAAATTTTAGCTGCTAATTTTTGCACATGTAAACTGCACTTGTAATCTTCACTATGTACAATGTACAATGTACAGAGTGACAAAACATTATCATTTTACAGGAGCATGTTTATAACGCATGATGTAACAAAAGGCAATGGGTAAAATTAAATCAGAAGCCAAGAAGTGTTCTACAAATACAATTATGTATTTATGTAACAATGCATACAAATGACGTAGATATTTCTGTTAGTTCTTTAATGCTTCAAACTTGAAAAGAGTTGCAAAGAGTTGCTTTGAAATTTGAAATTGCTTTAGTGTAACTACTTAGCAAGAAATTTGGAGCATAAAAACAAAGTACAAAACATATTTTTGTATAATATGAAAAGCACAGATATTTCAGTGTTTTTATTTAGTATTTAGTAAATGTGTCGTCATGATAGAAAAATGTCTTTTAAATTTATGTTTTTGTGTACACACCATACATTCTAGATTTTATGCAGACGATAACAAATAGATAACAAACAGTGTAACAGCAAAAATAGAGGTTGACAAAAACAAGCATGAATCAAAATGTACACAACATGTAATAACCCTTGTTTTTATTGTGGCTTTCTTCATAATTAATTACGAATATTTACTTTGACTCTTTTGTCATCTGTCGCCTCCTACAAAGTTTTATTGTCATTTGTAGAAAATGAGAATATTGTAGAAACTTGAAGATCATTCACAACAACATGTTGTTGTTGAGCAGTAAACGCGCAACAAAAGCAACAAAAGTGAATGAAGGATATTTAGTGTTTTGTATATAGACAAAGCAACAGATAACAAGTAGTAAATTATATGATCAATCTACAATCTACAAGCTACTGCATTTAATTTTTTGATTTACTTCATGTAGTCTTTGTACTCTGATGCTTTGTGTATTTCTGGAAATTTTATGTGATGATACATTTATATTTTGTATTTTGTTCTTTTTACATTGCATTGTTTTACTCTTTTGACTTTGTGTATTGTGTATTATAGTTTTAACCTCGGCTTGACATTTGTCTCAAAAGTCCAAAGATAAAGGAACAGTAATAATAACAATCGTCATAAAAACAGGGGGAAAGAAACGGTTTCTACTGCTCTATCTTTTTAAAATTCCCATTCATAAGCATATAAAGTATGTTTAATGTACAAAGCACAAGCACGCTAGATAAATTATATTATATTATATTAAATGTTGAGTGTTGAGTGTTAACAACACCACATTATACACAAGTACATTAGCTTGAGGAATAAATTATAAAATCTCTCTTTTCCCCACGTGAGTGTCCATTCGATTGTCAATTCTTGAGATTTGAGACTTGAGTAAGCCTGAAGGCTGCACTACTAATATATTTACATGTAAAAATTGAAACAAAACTGTACACAGTATACACTATGCACGTTTTGGGTACAAGTTGTAGACAGACAGATATGCAGTATAAGACCTTGAACTTGATATTTTAACCAAAAGTCACCATATACAGTGTATATTATACACGTAACATGTATGTATAATGTATAATGTATATTTTATGTGTATCTGTATATCTAGAATCTATAGGTATAGAAAAGAGGTTCATACATTCATTCACTTATGTGGTAGAAATACTGAACATTTTTGAACTATAAATGTATTTTCAGTTTCCCTAGAATGTCCGCTCTTGACCGCCCTATTGACTTGAAAACCCAAAGGACTAAGGACACGATGACGATGACTCCAGTTTTAACAAGAAGAGCAACGCAGAAAAATTGAGACGCTTTACAATGACAATTTACAAGGCAACAGACGATTCACAATACTTTGTCTTATTAGTTTTAAAAACATGTAAATGGTTCATTGAAAAGAGTTTACACAAACAGTTGTTTGTTCTAAAGCATTTAAAAGATATTTTTATTTGATCCTTTCCACGAAATTTAGATTAAAAAGCATACAAAGAGCTTTACATTCTAAAATAGCCGGATTCATAAACAAAAGAGACAGATTTAAATGCTGCTTCTACTTTTTACAATGTCACAGTACAGTAAAGGCTTAATGCTTGATGCTACCATGGCAAGTGAACTTCTATTCTATACAAGGTGGATTCATCTGAATTTTTGTTCACAACCGATTGTGGGGAAAA
>JAQGBH010006124.1:0-13036 GCA_034698265.1 Sminthurinus aureus | reverse complement strand
GTAAACACTAAACACCATCATATAAATATTATCTTGACATTTATACCGTTTTTGTGCATTTTAGATATTAGATTTAAAGGGTGTAGTTTGTGATTATTATAGCAGTTCAGGAATAGTGGTTTAATAGTGGTTTTAGCATAGTTGTCTTTATCATTGGATACATTTTTATAATTGTTTTATTGCACTTTGAACGCAGATGTGGAGGACTCGCAAGAGGTTTGTTTTGATCTTTTCTTATTTCATGTACTTTAATCTCTATTATGAAAAGCTTGATTATTTTGGTCAGTAGTAGCACAAAATTACAATTAAATTGTTTATCTTATGTCCTTAAGTTACTTTTACTACAAGTATTTATGCATACTATAATAATATGTATAACATATAAAATATAAACTACTTCTTTAATCTTACATATCCTGTTCATTAAAACGCCTTAATGTATAATCTGTATATGTACATCTGTTTTTTACTTTTACCTAGACTGAAAGACCCTTTTGGTAATAAAAAATGGATGTTATGGAACATTTAGCAGCAGATCTTTCATGTGCTCTAGAAATGAATGCAAAAACAAAGCACCGTCAACGACATTGGAAAAATCGACGTACCCGTTCAACATCAAACTTAATTGGATCAGGAGCAGGTAAAATATCTGTTATATAATTTCATTCCTGTATGAAAATATAAAATAAATTCGTTAGATAATCCAGACGTATTATGACATTTCATTTCTTAATGTTTCTGTATAAATATGTATTATTATAGTGCTGAAGACTGATTCAGATGAGAGTAAAGATGGAAATGAATCAGATGATGCTGAACGTTGCTTTGCAAAATTAAGTATACAGAATAAATCCGGTGGAAAGTATTTAAATCAACAAAAGATACCACTTCAAAGTGTTGTTGAATCGGACTCATTTAATGAATTATTTGGAGGATGTAGTAGTAGTCAACCAAAGGCCTCACAAACAAAACGGTATGACTTTCCTGTGTATATATTATATGCATTTTCTGAATCAATCATTTTCATAGTCATAATTTACTTACTTGTGGTTTATTGTAAATGTGTAGAAGACATTAAAAATATATAATCTAACTAAACAAATATACATTTTGTAGGAGAAAAAGACATAAACGAATGGCTGTTGACGCATCAGATCAACTTAATGACAAAGCCCTAGGAATTGCAGTTACTGCTACAGTCATACCAAAATTAACAGACTTAAATCATGTAGGGAAAAAGACTAAGAAAAAATCTTTAGTCAATTCTACCGATCGGATACTTGAAGTGGACATTGGGAAAAGAAAACGTGGTCATCGACAACCAAATGATGCTTCAAATAGTGCTATTGTTACTACAGATGTCCTTTTAGAAACTATGAATAATATTGAATTAAATAATGAAGAAATGGATGCAGATATGAAAAGTGATGATGATTCATCAAGTGTTAGTGCTAGTGAATCAGAAAGTACAGAAGAAACGTCTAGTGAAGGACAAGAAGGTACTAAAAATGAATAATTTTGCTACATTATAATATATAAGTATGATAGCAACCAACAAAAGTAGCTTGTTTTAAAAAGCGTAGTGCATTTACGGTATACGTAATATTATGTTTAAAATAAAAATTCAATAAATTGGTCATATATAAGTTTGTTGTAGTACATAGTTTTTTAGAATGATGAAACAAAAATGATTTGACTTTCTGTTTTTTTTCTTTCTTTTTTATAGGTGATGATGAGCATTCAGATTATATTGTTGATGAGTGGGTTGATGATTCCGTTGATTCTGTAGAGAGACGAAGAGACTTGATTATGCGAAGACTGCGAGACTATGCACCATACAGAGAAATTAGAGCTGGTAGAAGAAGGATACATCCTAACAAACCCGTCTTCTCTATTAAAACGTCTGCCAATGAACAACTATCTAAATTTCTTCAAGATCCTGAACAATCCGAATTAAGACTTCATCCCATGAGGAAAGCTGAAAGAATCCAACTAAGTCAAATAGCATCATTATACTCTTTACAAATGCATTATCATAGAGAAGATGATGGATCTGAAAAAGGGTTCACATGTCCAATTTTAACAAAAACTTGTAATACAGCACAAATGGATACCAAATCAAATGATGGAGGAGAAAAGTCTTCTTGGTTAGGACCATATTTAAATATCGAAAATGAAAGCGACTCAAAACGGATCAAAAAGTAACCAACTTTACTTTTGAATGAAAACATTTTATGTATTTTATATTTTATTTTCGGTTTTCAATGATGACTAATTATTATTATTATTATTCATCCTACACACGTCTCAATATTTTTAATTTTTAATGTATAAATATTTAATATTTATGAAGTACGTACATATTATGTATTAATTACTTAATCCTATACTACATGATATTTTAACATCATACATTAATATTGATTTAATATATATGTATATTGTATACGTATTGTAGGAAAAACAAAAAACAAATCGTTGTTTTATTTTGTTTTTGATTCAGTACAGTACTGTGTAGATATGCATATATATGTATAAGTATAGTATACATGCATTCGATACTCTATCCGATAGAGTCTATATCGTATAGTTGACAATGCTATTCAAATAATCAAATTTATATAATTTTTTTTTTTTCGTTTACGTAGCTATTTATGTAGCAAGCTAAAATAATGACTTTAATTTTATGCTTTTTTCATTACATTACATTTTTTATTGCTTTGTTACAAATTACTAGTTTGATTAGCATGCAATTGTTTTTGGTCTAACATTGTTGTTGTTTATTTATCTTCCAGCCCATGGAAATTTTTCTTGTGAGTTTGTAATGGTATATATTCAATCAGTCTTATACCATGCAACTTAGAAGTATCAAATGCAGTGTATGTGTAGCATATAAATTAATAATACAATATAATATAACTTTGGCAGGTGATACGTACTGAATAGCATTCATGTGATGTCCGTTATTTAATTGCTGGTATTTAAATTTACATAATATATTGTTCTTTTGGACACTTTAAACTGTTAGCCGTACTATTGATTTCTATTTAACTAAAAAGGGCTTTTAAAAATTGCTGACTATGTATAGTTATTTTTATTTGTTTTCTTGCTATAATATTAAATTTACCAGCTTTCAGTCGTCTTTAACATGTGTTTGGTTTGCAGTAGATTAAATTTATTAGTTCGTTCCAAAGATGTTAAGTCAATCTATAAAACATATATATTTACTTCTACTAAATTTTGATGCTCACGTTTTTTATTATGAGCACACACTTCTAAGTTATTTATTATTATAAATTATAATATAGAAGTACTATATGGAAGTGTTTGGAGAAGTGGATTGCTTTATTCTTTATTGAAATTCTAGAAGTACTATAGTACGATTTTATCAATACAAAAAACCAACGAGATACATACGTTTATTGTAGAAATTCAATATATTATACATAAAAGTTTATAATATTTGTAATTTGTACATAGCATAGTATTCAACTTTTATCTTAAATAGTGTAGTATATAATATGAATTATGAACATAATGTCATGAAACATTGAACATGAGGACACAATATGTGTTATGTATAGTAATATAATATATTGTAATACTTAATTTTAGATATGATGCGAAATTGGTATTCAGTTTCGTAATGGGCCTTTTTCAATAATTATTGAGCACCATTTCTTGTTATTATATATTGATCTGCATAGATCAATAATACTATATTATACAATAAGTCTTAAGATAATTTTATATATTATGTATAGTAATATGTGTTCGAAACACACATTAAGTATGTTGTATAAGCGCAAATCGCCAACGTTTTTTTGTGATAATTCGTTAAAAGTATTTACTATTAATTTGTGATGTTAAAAAAATAAGAATACGACGTCCAGAAATAAATGAATACAAAAATGCACAAAAGAATAATTATTGACATTATTTTATGCATAGTTTGCTCCACGGCATTTTTAGCGTTCATTAGTCAATATTTATGTATAAAAATATTTATTTCAAAGCTGTGTAAATAAGTTACAAGGTATAATCAAACTTACATCTCAAGTATGTCTTTCTTCATTTCGGCAAATCTCTTGTGATTTTGGAATTTTTTAATTATATGTAGGAATTGGCTATATACTATCACAATTAGAAATTCGTGGTGTATACTTACTTATAGTCATAATATATTATAAGCAATTACGAGCTACGTATAGTTATGCTAGTCTGTGCTTTATGTTAATGAAATAGAAAGAAATTTGTTACATGCAGCTGTCTTTCATTTTTCAGTGATTTTCATCTTACTTTTACGTGTAATATGCACTTCAAGAAGTCTTTGTTTAGGTTGCCAATTCTTGGGCTCAATCAAGTTGGAAAACTGAAAATTGGAAACTCTTTGAAATTAATATTACTTTTGATATGACGTCGAGAAAGTTAAAATGTGTCAAAGTTTCATAAACATGCTTTGATGCTTCGTCAGTTAATATTTAATAGTGCTCACATGCGGGTGAAATCAAAATGTCCATGCACACAAAAAAGACTCATATAGAATTTAATATTATTGCGTAGATGTAATTCTTTATGCAAAAACAAACATGTTAATCAAAATGTTATTAATATTGATGGATCGTGTATTTTTCATAGGAAATAATAATGTAATTCATTTATTTCCATCATAAAAGCATGCAAGTGCACGGACTTGATTATTTAAGTCTCATTCATATATATGAATGAGACTTGACAAACATGTAATATGTTATGCACAATGCATAAACTGTGTGTTAGATGTTATTTTACACACCCATGTATACATGATATACTGAACAAACTCATGTTTCAACATTCTTTAACAACTTTCCGATTCGGATATACGTACATAAATTATAAAACAGAAATAAATAATTCAATTGGCGGCTTTTTGATTGTATATTGCACATTTTAGCGTATTTTTAACACAGCGTATATAGTGACCTTAAACATTAATGACATTGATTTTTTACATATTTTGGTTTGTTATTTTTTTTAGATGTATTTTTATAACAAATCTTTCTCAATTTCTTCAGACACACGCAAAACAAACTTCAGTTTTCTCATGGACGACGACTATTATAATATATTAGAAACAGCAATGATGATATTGTAAAGTTTTTTTTGTCTCTTTTGTAAAGCCAATCAGAAAATAATAATCATGATTGCTGCTACATAACAATTTACAATACAATAATCAACATAGTAAGAATAGAGAGTGAAGTACAAACAAAAGAAAAGCAGAGGAGATATTTAGAAAGGCGACAAAGTTACAATATAATATGTTACAATAATATATTATCATAGTATCATTTTCATAGTTTACAGTACATAGTTTTTCTTTGAAACTACAACTACACAAGGTGAATCAGTATAACATTACGATATTATACAATATTTTCTCTTTTGTTTTTTGGAAAAATTGAACAAAAAGTTAGTTTTAAATATTATCTATATTATCTATATAGGGAAAATTTCAAACTCAAATACTACGAGTGAATAAACACATGATGGAGGTTAATACAATATATATATATAGTAGATTAATAATACATGCTATAGTATTAAAACTAGGACTAGCGCATTACAGTTTATAAGGTATAATACATAATCTATGTATACATAGTGTGTAAGCTGAAAGTTGTATAATATAAGATAAGAAACAGTTCATACTACAATAATAATAATAATAATAATAATTATGATGCAATACATAATGTAATAATAAAATTTGTATCTATTAGTAGTATAGTTGGATTTTATAATAATTAATATATAGGTTACATGTACAAATCCGACCTTAGCAAGCTAACAAAAAAATACTACCTACCACCATTACCCATAATATATATATATATAGATGTATATAGATTTTGATTTTTCTAAAAAAATATGTACATTAGAGTAATATATTATGTGTTTGAATATATTAACTTTAAGACGTAAGAAATATGATTGCTTAAAAGTCTGTATAATGTTGTAAACACGTACAAATATATGTATAATATATATTATAGGATATATAGGATTATATATGGAAGTTCCTCTGAAACTTTTGTAAAAGCAGTAAAGATTGAGGATTTATAGGATGAGGAGGAGATGAGATGGGGGAAGGCTCATCAATTGGACAATATAATAATAACAATCATTGTTACAATTGCCAAATGTCATTCTTGTTTATCAAAGTTGCTGTTGGATTTTTGTTTTTGGTTATTGAGAAAACAGACATTTGTTAAACGCGTGTGTCCTTCTCTTCTTTTCTTGTTTTGTCTTTTGATGTTTGAATGCTGTTATTCATATGACATATTCAGTCATCTAGCTGATTCATCAAGTCATCAGTATAATATTGTGGTCCTTTGTTCATAATTTTTACTCTTCCCTTGCCAGCATTTAGTTGTTGAAAAGCTGTAGGGTGAATTTCTGCACCCACTTTTCCCAACCCAGGCTGTTGGAATGAGAAACGAGGAATTTTGATGAGAGGTTCATCAACTTCCTCAGAGTTCCATTCATCATATGATGGAGCAACTTTCTTTGATACGACACCAACTCCCATCATTGTACGAGAACGCCCTGTAAAAATTAACAAAAACGTGTAAATTAGGTACTATACTATGTAACATGTAAGCCATCATATTTATACACAAAAACAAAATCTTTAACAACGTATCACATTTTGCATGTGAAATAATACAAATATATACACTATTCATCATTCAAAAGGTATAATATTATTTAATTTTGCTCACAATAATACACATGAAAAAAATTGGTTACCTGATAGTGACGTATTGGGATTGGAATCTTCGAATGTAAATGAAGATACATTTTCTACGTCGGATTGCTTTTTCCCATTTTGTACGGTAGGAAGTACAACAAGGGCAAGTGATAAAATTAATACAAGCAAAGTAGTTGCTGCTGGAACAACACTATGATTTGCGGCTGGATTTGTTGCTGGTGTTTGTTTTGTCGCATTAGTAAGAGCGATTTGGAGCCGTTTTACTTGAGCTTGAAGCTTGGAATTTGCTATTTCTAGTGTACGGACTTTCTTTGCCAAATTGGTTTTTTCTTCTTCAACTTCTTGAACTCTATATAAATACACATTATAAATACAAGTATAAATCAAATGAGCTTTTATTATATTGTTTTTATCAACAGATTTTGATCCAAAATCATGAGATCGTAATATTAAAATATATATTTATTATGGAATGCTTATCATTTTGTTTTGTTTTGATTTCCCTACTTTTGTTGAAGCTTGTCAAGATATTCCTTCTTTCTTTTGCGAGAATCTTGTGCTGAAATCTTATTGCGGATTTTCCTTCGGATTCGTTTTAATTCTCTTTCTTCAAATTTGGTCAAGGGATAATGTGTGGGTAAAGCGATCCCTTCCTTTGAGAGTAGACGCTTTTCTTCATCTACAAAATAATTAAAACAAAACATATAATGATATTGAAACAAAACATTGTTAAGACTCTATACTTTGATTCCTGCATAGCTACTTATTTATATACATGTACATCATACAGACGCAGATTTATTTGATTCAGTAATTAACTATATCTAGTAAAAAATAAACATGCCTGAAAGCTTCAACTCATGATAGGTATTTTGTTCTGTTGCACCAGAGGGGGAAGAATCCATAACTTCTTCTTCAATCAGGTCTTCAGGTTGTAAAATTTGGATTGCATGTCCAGCTCTAACTTTGACGCCAGCTGGGAGGATGCCTACTAATTGTACAACTTTTACATTGTGATTGTGGTCTTCATATTGATCAGATGAGATGGAACCGGATGAAGAAGTTGAAGGCGATAAAACTTCTTCAGCAAGACTGTAAGAGATCACTTCTGTGGTTGAATCAACATCAACATTCCTGTCTGAATCATTTTCACCGTCATCATTTTCGTCTTCTAAATTCTCTCCAGGAATTTTGTCTCCATATCGAATAGATTCCAAAAATTTATCTTCATCTAAACACCAACTCTCCTGTATATTGTTTGTTTGTTTGTTTTCAAAAACAAAGAAAAGAAATGACAGACACATTGTTTACATTTATATTTTTTGACATGAACGAAAATAAATACTAAAGTTTTTTTTAAAAAAAAAGAAGTAAACTTTAACAATCAATCAATAATATTTTTCAATAAATTACAAAAAAAATAACTCACGGTTTCGAGTATGTCGAAGCCTTCATCCTTCATGAGAGTATCCTTGGAGTTTAAGAAAATGTCTAAATGGTCCATGTGGGACGTCATATTGATTCTATTTACGAATATTTGTGGTTATACCAGTAACCTGAATCAATAAAACCAGAAAAAAGTAGAAAACAGAGAATTGTGATTAAAGTTTTCCATCATAAGCACAGTTTTTGTATGTCTACTACTTACTACTGACTACTGTACAATCTTTATAGAAAGCAAAGTGTTCAGGTTTATTCTGTTTATTTTTCCTTTATTTTTTTTTACATAATATGCTCCACTATCAATTTCTACAAAAAAAAGAGTCAATAATATGCATACTGATAACGGTTTGCATATACTGCTTAACACTACATAATGTTATAAGATAGATATGGTAAATATTCTATACAAATACTAAAACTGCACAACAACTTTTTGTATAATATATTATGAAAATATTTGAACCTATTTTTACATGCAAAAATATGTATAATTATTTATTTTGCGTAAACATATCTAACAATGTACTGTACGTAGTATGTACCAAGTCAATGTATTACATATAATGGAATTGGAATAGTTTATAAGACACGTGCTTATAATGCTATATTGACTGCTGAGCGTCTTCCTCATCCTGATTACAAATATCACACCTAGACTACCCTTTTAATCACTTTACACAATAAAAATATCAATTCTCTATCCCAAAAGCAACAACATAATATCCATAATATTACCTATGTACTATGCATAGTGTTTGATACATAATGTTCTGAATGCTGAATTTTTGATACTAGACACTTTTTTTAAAACTAGTCGTAGTGTATATATGTATAATATTTTGAACAAATAATAATGATTAATTTAGTCTACGTATGTATATATATATATATACTAGATAATACTTTCATGTACGTCTATAAACGTATTATTGTGATAAAATGGGGTTATTGATAAAGTATCGTGCTACATTTTGTAATGCCAATACATCTATACATATTATAAAGAAGTTGGTATTATATTATTATGTATGTATATAAGAAGTACAAAACTAATTTCACCAACTTGTTTAGCATGTGTACAATGTACAAGTATAGATTATTTATTTCCCAGTACTTCAAAGTAAAATTGGCTGTATAGTAAATAGTAACAAACCTCATTAATATACAATAATACATACATGTTACTACAAATGGTACATTGTCATTGACAATTTACGGCATTTAAAATGATACACATAATACATATAATATAATATTCTCAAAGGAACATGTATTAAAAATTATAAATGTGATGAATCATTTTAAATTTTCATAAGGTATAGGATATACGCAATAAAACTTTGATAAAAATTTAACTGCACTAACTGTTGGAGGACACACTACACTACACACATAGTTTTATCCAGAAGTAGAAACAACTTTTAGAAAACAGAGAAACGATTTGACATGTTGCTGTTTTTTTTTTCAACCGATCAGTTAAATTTCCTTACTTGACAGTTTTCTCTGATGAAAAATGTGTATAATGTCAAGAAATGATAATAATTCTTATAATAATATTATAAAACTTATACTTTTAATTCTGTATCAATGCTAATAATCATAATAATTAATGATATTATGCACTTGGACGAGAATATTTTATGTTCCATGTGCAATATGCAATATCTCTCTGTTCTTGTTCCACTTCATCTTTGACAACGCATGCATTTTTCATCTGTAATATGTTTTACGAATATCCAATACGTACTTAGTTACTGGTAGAAAAACAATTTTTTAAAAACCTCGTGTGTATGATATTATACTTTGAACAGAAAGTCTAGCAAGTAGCAACAGCAGATCAATGAAAATAACCAATGACATGGCCCTTTTTTGTAGTAGAGTAAGCAATAAAACTATATGTAAGTTTGGATGCCGGAAGCCTTGACATCTTCAAAATATGATTTAAAAGTAAGGACACACACACATCCGTCCTGAACCCTGATTCTGCAACTGATAACTTTTTTCATCTCTCGAAATATCATAAAGATGCATGTGCAATAATAATTATTATGGTAAAACTGTCAAGCAAACAATTCACTATCATATGTTGACCATGTATGTTGTATGTATATATGTGCAGTACATGGTAAATGGTAATTAAATATCCAATTTTATTCTAGCTGTGTTCACTAAAACCTCTGAAATCCGAGACGCAGTTTTATTCTCCAGGAAAACAACAAACAAAAAACACGTGGGCACTTTATCATATTTCATGTATGTATGTACTCACATAATGTATCCTGGATATTATCATGTGCATTTGTACATGTATTCATTATGTACTATATCTTGTATGTACAATGTATGCAAGTGAAAATATAAAAAATGTGCTGCTCAAAAATGCATAAAAAAAAATCCAGAATTCATATGTATCAAAACTCAAAACCTATAATTCACAATACCTACAAATTGGCAACAAATTTGTTTGTATCAATGTATTTTTGGCCTATAAGCTATGAGAGCTAGCCTTCAAGCAAAAATATTTGTATTAAAAACATTTTAATCTCTTGCAACATAATATATTGCTAGATTTAGATAAGCTCGCATAATAAAACACTATGATACGCTAAATATACCTAATAAAAATAAACTAATAAAACATCATATTAATTATGAATGATTAATAGATTAATACAACAGTTTTTTATGATACAAAAATATTATTGAAAAAATTTGAATCTGCCTTATTGATTATTGATCAGTGATCAGTATGGCTAGAATCATTATCTAAACGTATATAGGTAATAGAATCAGTTGACGAGATTAAGAGAAAAGTTATTAAGAAGCACATTGCCATTTAACATTAATATGCGTAGAATTTTCCCATGTGTGTAGAATGTGGATTGCCGAGTGTGTATTGTGTATTAAATGGGTATTGTATAAATATTATACACTACACATATACATATATATAACTATTTAAATATTGAATACTATTGCCTTTAACACTTACATGTATATTTTGTAGTATATATAGGTTAATTTGACTTAAAACAGGTTTTTGTTCCGATACATATGGATAAAAATTCAGTTTCGGCTAACATCTACATATATATATTATAGCATCTAGCATACAGCAAGTTAAAAGCCTGTGTAAATATGTTATATAAAAAATAATGTGTTTGCACGTATAATATAAGATACGCATGTATGTAGGTATATTGTTACATGTATAGTTTGAAAAGTATTAGCGAAAAACTTTTACTACGAACTTAATCATGATCATGAAACGCAGAGCCTCTACATTCTACATCAATATCTAGAACATTTATACATGCAGCATGAAGCATGCTCAATATAATTGATTGTTATTTCTTTACATTTAAATGCCCATTTAAACAGACATGTAATATCAAATATCATATCATATGTCACATGTACACATACATTGTTTTTGCAAAATCATCTTCAATCATACTAAAAATGTATGATGCAATGTGATGCACATTTTAAATACTATTTTATTAGATGGATCAATATATAAACGATCCATATGAGCCAAAACACTGTTTTTTACACACTCCCGAATTCCGAATCTCCAAAAATAAAATAAAAACATATGCTTCTCACTTTTGCACTAGTTTGGTTCGTGCGAAAAAAAAGTATATAAAATACAGGCGAGAAGAGAAGTAAAATGTATGTATATATATATGTATATCTGCACATACTCATGTCACTAAAATCTAAAATCTTGGATCAAAATGACTTTTCCTTTTTCAGAAAAAAACAATGTTTTTTATTTTTCACCATCGTCCTTAACTTTTCCATTATTATTGTTATGAAACTTGATCTATTTATAAATTTCTCTCGTTTTACATTTTGACTTTTGACAGAAGTCTCGCATGAGTCATGAGAAAGTGAATGGTAAATGGAGATTTATATTTTTACTGATGCAATTTTTTTTCCTTTCAAAGATCAACATGTACTTCAAAATTTTATAAAAAAATATGTTCTACACTAAAAACTAATGTAAAGTAGATGGAAAATATTTTATTAAATGTACAAAAGTATTTAAAAATGTGTTCTTACCGGCCGATCAAAAAATGTACGTCTATTATTTGTTTTATATATTTAACTATAAATCCACTTTCGTTAGGAAAACATTTGTTTGTTCACAACAATATATTTGGTCATAGTAAAACTTGTTTAACAAAATGTATACATTTATATTAAATTAACTATTTTTTCAAAAATAAAATCCAAATCCAATCCAATGTACATATAAAAGCTCAAATGAGTGAGTGATTTTGTCTGTCCTTAGAACATGTACACATGGACACTGTGACTCTATATAATGTTATTTTATTTCCTCTAAAAGCCCTTTCCAAGTCCAAGTCAGGCTAAAATAAATTTTGGTTTTAAATATACACGGATAATTGTATATTTTTCGTTTTTTCGGCTTGGGCAACAGCTGCTTGTCAACTTTTTTTCAGCCCAAATCCCAAAAGATAGAGGAAGAGAGTCAAATACAGCGGTATATTTTCTTTTGCTGTATCTTCAATGACTTTCTTCACTTGCAAGTTGCAAGCACTAGATAGAAAACTGCAAAAAAAACTGTCTAAAGTCTAAACAATCCGTTTTTGAAAGGAATGAAATGAACACAGTAGTATTTTTTAGTTGTAAATAATAATCATAATAATATAATTGTATTAGTATTCATACTATTCGCATCAACATTAGAGCATGCATACATATGTATATAGAATATGTTATGTAGAATGTACTTAGAAGCTGTATTCTTATTTAATGTTGTAAATAAAACCCCCCGTTTTTGTTTGAAATGGATTTACATAAGTC
>JAQGBH010006123.1:0-13037 GCA_034698265.1 Sminthurinus aureus | reverse complement strand
ATCGAGTTTACCCCGGCTAGATTCAGCCGAAAAGCCCCGGCTTATTTTGTATGATTCCGACAACTATTGCACGGGTTCTCCTGACTGTCTAGAGTTTCGTCATTCGTGATTTGTTTTGTAAACATGTTATTAGAAATTTTAATCTCGTTGTCTTTTATGAGGTATGAAACTGTTTAAGCTACATGTTGTGCCTCATTCAATCTAACCAATGTAAGATGGTTGGAAGAAACTTTATGTTTTAAGCGGCGTTAGACTTTGACAGTGACAACAAATTCGGACATTTGAAAAAGCACGGAGAACAACACAGAATCCAGAAGCAATAAGTTTTAAAGTGTCTTAATCGTTTACATTATGCACCGCACGGTTTGGCATTGTTCATTGCTCAGCGTCTTCTAAATTCCAAACTATTTTTCCCGCAGGTACAATTTGCAATGTAAACAAGGTATTTATGTTAGATTGTCGATGGATAATTTGCGTTTGTATGTGTGTGTGCTAAATTTGAACCAATTCCAACACGTAGAATCCAGATCTGACTTTGGACTTGACTGCTGAAAGACGGGAATTGTCTTCCGTCTCCCTCATTTTTATGTAATGTCTCCATTTTACTTTTTTACACCAGCTCAGTTGAACATTGAAAGCAAGAGTTTGTCAACTGTCAACTGTTTGGCACATTTTGAAAACAGTATTGTCGCCACCACCATAATTTTTACTATATATTTTTACTTTCATTTACTATAATATTGCACAACATAAATATGACACGTGACAACCGCCAACACTTTTTTATGTGCATAAAGTCTTTATTTAAAGTACTTATATAACGAAACTGATTGTGGAAGTTGGAACTTAAAAGTGCCATTAAAAGGTTTAATGTGTCATGTAGTGTGTATAGTGTAGTATGAGATGGATCTAGAATCTACGTAGAACATACTAGATCTTTCCACAATCCAATCCATGTAATACACAATCCATATAATCTATAATACGACATGATTACTCATTCATCCCTACGCAAATCAAGTCAACTTGTAATTTGTTGGACGTCGTACATTGAATGACCAAAACAGAACAGAATAGAAAATACAAACAAATGTGAACAGATGACGGAACGCATTTTCGAGTTTTGAAGGAAATAAATGCGACCAGTGACTAGCGATCAAGACGACATGAAAGAAACTTTGGGTAAACAATAACAATAACAAAATTAGCATGCAAATAAAATAAATACATGAGACATGAGACGCAGAATATAGAATGTAGAATACAGAAGGTGTACAGAAAATTGATTCAAGTTTCCATTTTCTACCGTCAACAGTGTCCAATATCCAGTGTCCAGTGCATTTTAATTTGTATTTGTAAATATTTACACCAGTTTTTACGTGGGAAAATACTCACATTTTTCCAGCAACAAGAAACTACAAAAGAGCCAAAAGTGGGAAATCCGCGAGATAATGTATTCCATACTCTGTATTTGCTAAATCTTGATTAAAACGAAGATTGTGTGTGTGTAAATGATAGCATTGCCAATAAAGTGGTGTCTTCAGTCTTCACTTTTGACTCTAGAGCCTAGAGTCTCAACTCTTGACAGAGTTTCCTTTTTAGTTCATATGTAAAATGTAGAATGTAGATACTTTTTGTACGTTGTACAATGTACAATGTACAAAAAGTACAACGCTGTTGTGTCCCATATCCAAAAAATCCAAGCCATTTTCCTCCTATAGTCCACCATTAAATGACTTGTCCAAGTCTTAAGACGACAAGACAAGAGTCAAGTGAGGATACTCATTTGGCTTGGTGTTTGGTGTTTGGTGTTTGGCGTAACCTTGGGCCTTACCTGGTAAATAGTAAATGAGTTGACTTGTTGTCTTTAAATATTACTCACTCTTTTTCACTCCATATGTTTCTAAATTCTAAATACCTCTACGCTCTACGCTCTCCACTTTACAGTGTGCATCTTTACATATGACTCAAGAATGTACTTTTATGGCAAGGCTGCCACAAAGTCGCCAATTCAAAATACCCATAAATTCAAAACTATTCACAATTCACAATCCATCTCTCTTTTTATTTTACACTATTTTTTTTCTCTCTTTCGTTTTACTTCTCATCAGCAGCCTCAATTCTCGATTTTTTTCAACACTTCCTTTTCAATTTCCAATTTTCAAGCTCATAATAGAATTTTCCATTTGCAACTTTTTTGTTTGTTATTTGACTGTTGACTGCTGGATCATGATTTTTATGACTATTTTTATTGGAATTTGGAATTTGGATTTAGGATTTTGTTTACCTTTTTCCTCCTCCACCTCCACATTTTTTATGGATAAAGTTTTGTTTTTATTTAACACATAATGAGCATTTTATTTATGCGCGTTATTTGTTATTTGTTGTGTTTTGTTGTTTGTTGTGTTACACAATACCCAAAATACAACATACAACACAAAGTGTCCTTATCTTTCAATTTATCTGCTTATTTTGAAAGATCAGGCATCAAGAATCAAAAATCAAGCGAATCATGTAAATGAGCAAAATGTAAAATGAGAAAGGACTTGATTATTTATGCAGTCCAGACTCAAAATTGGAGAGATTCGAGACTTGAGGAGATTCCAAACTCCAAGTTGAGATTGAAAATGGAGAGTCAAGAGGAAACAGGAAAAACGGTCAAAATTATTTACAGGGATACATTTTGTGCAGAATCATAATTGACTTTGGCTTCACTTGACTTGACTTTGTAGTCAAGTATTGAGTATTAGCATTCAAAATGTGGGTATGAATAATAATATCCATTCATCATCAGTCATTGTAATAACATCTTTTGTCTTTTACAATTTACTATTTACAATGCAAGAGGTATAAAATTTGCATGGGAACTTCAATCGGAATTGGAAATGCAAGAATAAAGAATAATTTGGATGATGGAAAATGAGAAATGTGTAGGAATGAGGAACGTAATAAATTCCATATCAAAACATCAAAACAATAAAGTTGTTTGTACCATAATTTTCTACTTACTACTGACTACAATCCAATCGCGGATTCTCATTTCCCAATAATTCCCAATATATTTTCAACTAAAAAAAAATACAAAACAAACAATGTGCAATGAATTTTATGTTGAGTAGTAAATTGTAAAAAATTGTAAATTGGCAAAGAAGCACAAATAGCATAAAGATGCAAAATGATAGGTGGCAAAAAACTGTGGAGGTGCACAAAATGCACAAGATAACTATATCCTCAATTGTCTCGTTGTCTGGTTGATGGTTGCTGGTTGCACAATGCATAAGTGATTTAAGGAGAACATTGTAAATAACAAGACAAAGTGCGTGTGTAAAATGTATAGAACAGAAAACTACAAAAGGATATTTTGGGCGATGAGACGACTGGAAAATAAAACATAAAATGAAATTTAGAAATACCCAAACAAACAAGCAAATAGCGAATTGCCGTCGGCTATTTTTTTGTAGGTAATTGGTATCGATTATCGATCAAGTGTTAAATGGTAAAAATGATACTAGATTCTAGATTCTAGATACAAAATGAAATAAAAATAGCTGGAACGCTGCGCTACTCTCAAATCTCAAATCTCAAATGTCAAGTAAACAGACAACTTGAAATTTCAAACAGGTGAATTGACTGATGAATCAAATCAACATTTGGAATTTCCAATGAAAAACGAAAAATCCAACGGAAACGGGAAATTGATATGACACGATACACGAGATACGAGAGATGACAGAATAAAATAGAAATTACGAATGAGCTCTGAGCTCATCTTCCTTTTTGTTCCGAGTCTAAAGTCTAGAATCATCTAAAATCTAAAGCGTGGAGTTGATAATATTTTGTGTAAATTTATATGCATAGTCTGTGGATTGTCCACACTTTTTACTTGACTGTCACAAAATGGTTTGCAACACAGTTCTGTTCATCATCTTCCATGTCTTGGGCTGAACTGAGATAAAAAAATTTCAAACGGCGTCCAACTCCAGTAAAATTTATTTGATTTTTTTCTACATCTGTATAGAAAATAGAAATAAATGCGCAATTTAAGGTAACATGATAGTCATAAAAATTTACTCACATAATATATTATGACAATCATCATCATCATCATTATGAGACTAATCATGAGAAGATTCTTAAATTAACAAAAAGGGACATCATTTTTTACTTGAATAAATTTACAGTCCATCTTGTACCTTTTGTGTCTTGTTAAAAGGACAAGTTACAACATTTATTCTAATTATTATTCATAGCTCATCATAATATCTGTTCTGTTCTGTTTTGTTCCTTGTCACATTTATCAAAATAATGTCCAGTGTCTAATGTCCAATATCCAGTATCACAAATCACAAGCAATCACCAGGCTCTTACTTGTCCATTGTCCAGCATTGTCGCCAGTCACAAGTCGCCAGTTGCCTGTACACTGTACACTGTACACTGTAAACTGTACAAATTACCCATTTAATCCCAAACATGGAAACGAGACACACTAAAATACTTGACATAAAGATAACGCATAGAAATATTAGAAATGTAAACATAAAAATACAAATGTAAACATTAAAATTCTGGATGCTGGATGAGATGAAAACAAAAAAAATATTATGGATTATGGACATTAGAAATTATTGGAATTAGAAGTTAGAAGCTATAGAAAAAATGGTCATAAACTCCATTTTAAAATCCAGCTCCAATTAGTAAGTACATTTTGATGTTTGATGCTTTTACTTTGACAAATATGGTGATTTTATCTGTTCTTTTTTTATCTGTTTTCTGCATGGATTCTACCATAAATTCCAGCTTCTTTTGTATGATGAGAGAGTAACAACAGGAGAAATGTTAGCTTCTTTTTTCCAGTTCTCATTTAAAATTCAACTCGTTACTTCTTTTCTTCCTTTTTCAGCCTGTGTAAAATGTAAATATAAATACTAAAGACATGATACATTTTGTGTTTTGTACTTTGAACTTTGAACAGGGAAAAGTAAACAAAATACGCAATACTAAATGAAAAAAGTTCCATGTTCATATATTTTTTACAATGATATCGTACAAAATGCTTGCTGCCTAAATTCGAAACTCTGGACTGTAAAAAAGTGACACTAACACCTTTTATCTCTCTGTTTATTTTCCTATTTTTGTACGTGTGTGTTAATAACCATTTAAAAAATAAAATGTGTAATGTTTCCATTTTATATTTGATATTTATGACTCTACCATTTTTTTTCTCGACTAATAAAAAAATAATGATGATGATTTTGGCGTTTGTTTGGACGTTGGATTTATTTGGTCTGATGCTTGATGTCTCAAGTCTAGAGTCTAGATTCGAGCGTCTAGAGCCTGAAAAGTACATGCAATAAAGAATACAGATGAAAACCATCAAGAATCAAGAATGAACAATGTAAAATCAAATCAACACATGATTATATAAATAAATTATAGATTACACAGCTTCTCATTTTTTATAAGAGACCTCCGATCTCTATCTCTTTCTCTCTCTCTGTTCTTGTCTCATAATTAATGTAAAAGTCTCTCGTGAGTAGAACAGGTACATGATACATGATACATAATGAAAAGAAAAGGAGCAAAAATATGGCCAAATAAGACGATGTATTTTGTCATGTGTCTTGTGTCTTTTGTATCAGCTTGTAACTTTTGTAACTTGTAACATCCATTTGGATTTTGAGTTTTGGATTTATATGGATGTAAAAAGGACGAAGAGAATCCTCACAGACAAACGGCACCATCGACACCATAATTGTAATTAAAATTTAAACTTGACTATAATCTCCCTTTTACACTGTACGCATAATTGAAACAAGAAAATCAAGAAGATGAAGAAGACGCCGCCGAGCTGAGCTAAACTGCTGCCGCCATCGAGAAGAAGAAAAGAAACGAGACAGTGGACAAAAATGAACAAAATAATACGACAGAAACATTTCCATCAACAATTAACAAAACATGAGCATCAAAAATCCAAATCCAAATCCAAATCAACATTCAACATGAGCATTTAAAAAGGAGTTTTTAATCCTGAACAACAAACAGCAAAAGCAGCAATTAAAATCAAATCGAAATGAGTTTAAATTGTTGATGTTTTGTTATTGTTTTTGTTTTTCGCTCTTTTATCAATAATTATCAATTATCAAGTGTTAAATAAACTAACAACCAACAACTAAAATACTCTTTTAAGACTGTTTAAAATTCAAAGATTCAAGAGCCAAAAGAGTGCAAAAAATCTATTACGAGCTATTTTTTGCACCAGAGTAACAAGTAGAAAGAAAACGCATTACAAATTACATATTAAATACATGTAAAAAAAATATTAAATGCGAAACGCAGACATAAAAAATTACAAACAGCAAACAGCTTATGAAGACTCAGAGCTCAAGACTCAAAACTCAAGACTCAAAGTCAAAGCTCCAAGTCAAAACTCAAACTCAAAGTCAAAACTCAAGATAGATCTATTTACAGATTTTTTTTCAGCAGGTGACCAAGCGAGAAAAAGAAGAAGAAGACGACGAAGGAAAGAAGAGTCAATTTATATCATGTTGTCTATGAGCATTGAGCATTGAGCATTGGGCATTGAGCATTGCAGATTAAGTACATGTATACACAAGACACAAGACAGAAAACACACATGAGAGATTACACGTCTATTTTTTACGATATATTTATTTTGTTTTGTGCTTTGTATCGTGCATAATGTGAATTTGAAGATGTTTTCAGCTACAGATTATTTACATGTGTAGTTTTATGTGTGGGCGATGGGCGATGAATTGCGTGTGTGTATCACTGTGTACTGTGTAATGTGTACTCAGAATTCAGAATTCAGTGTTTAGTGTTCAGTGATGATGATGATGATGTTGACTCGATGTTTGTTCGTGGGTGTTTCTTCTCAATTCTCAAGTTATTCTTATGGATCTCAAATCTCAAAGCTCAAGTGTGTAGTGTGTAATGTGTAAGTAAAGTATATACGAGTATTCGCATTCGCATTTGTATTCGCAAAGTGGCAGAAGAGCCAAAGGCAAGGCAAAATTCTATACTCTAAACTACACTCTTAACTCTAAACACTCAACTCTCAACACTCAGCATCACAAGTCAAGTATCAAAAGTCTCAAGTCAAATCGGTTGGTGAAGTCATTTTCAAATGAGCATCTCGCATGAACAAATCAACTCTCAGCTCCAACTCTAAAACAGATACAGAGTTCCACTGTAAAAAAGGCAAAATATTCAGTGCTAAAGCATTTGTAATCCATTTTATGTGTACTGTGAATCGTAAAAACAGTTGCAATTTTAAATAGTGAAAAGTTTTTAGAAGAAAAAAAAACAGGTACAAAAATTCCTTGATTTTTAGAGACATTTTCTAGTTTCTAGTGTATTCATTTGTCAGTGTGTTTAAAGTTCAAAGTGTTTTTGATACATTGACAATTGATGTGCTGTTAAGTGCCATTTTCCATCATTGGGAAAGGAAAGGAAAGGAAGGAAACTTTTTCAAGAGGAAGAAGGAAGAAAGCGGAGGATTCCACGAATCTAAGTTCTAAATTCTGGATAAAAATTAGTAAGTTGCAATTAAGTCTTAAGTCTCTATTCTATTTTTAATTTTTCATCCCCAATTTTACACTGGATTAAATTGACTGGAATCTGGAATAAGGCACAAGGCCCGAGAAATTATGAATTAGGAATGCAACTGCGTTTTACATTACACATACACCCACATAAATTTGCATATAGTTTTCAACATTTATTTAGCTACACATCCATATCTTTGAACAACAAACAAAGCAGACAAAATCCAGAAGCCATGAGTCAGTTGTCTGTCTAGCGTCTAGAGTCTAGTATTTAACTGCTGGAAGGAGAAGTTTATGAGCTGTTGAAAGGGTTCAAGTTCCAATCATTTAAATGAAAGAGGTGAAGAACAAACAAAAATAGACATTTGTTAGGTCAACGGTGGTCGAGCATATATTTTATTCCTTGTTATCGCATCCCGGCGTTGTAAGGGAAAAGATTAGACAACGGAAAACTGTTGGCCAGCAATGACATGATTCAGTGGTACTTTTTTTCGGCGTCCAACTTTCAAATTTCGAATTACAAAACTGTAAGACATAAACTAGAAACTAGTTTATTAGAGCGGAAAATACTCATTGAAAAATACTCGAGTATTTTTAGTAATTCAACGCCACTTGATTTTTTTAAAAACATTGAGTGTAATTTTACACTGTAGCTTAATTCTAAATCGTTTTCTTGGTCATTCCATTTCGTTATTATGCATTAAAAATATCATATATCGTTGACAAAAATGATCTGAATTTAAAATCTACATACTTCCCGATGCTGATCAAAGTGAGTTCTTGATTCTTGATTCTTGATAATACCAAATACCAGGCTGTATTTTTAGTATTCAGGATTTTCTCACCGTGTAATATTTAACGCTGGAAATGTACAAAACTAGAATTAATAAATGGCAGGTGAAAGAGGAAAGGAGAAGATTGAGAATGAAGAATTGAGAGTGGAGTGAGCAGATCACTATTAATTGTACAAATTAAGAGTGATTCTACAATATTTGTTTGATACAAAATCCAAAAATAGGCATTTTAATGTAAACTAAAAACTATAGATGCTCAATGCTCAATGATGAATGACGGATGATGAATCTAGATTCTACACTCTACATTGACATACTCAATGCAAAAAGTATTACCAAAGTATGTACAAAGTACAGAGAGATATCAGAAATTAGAATATAGATGAAGGATGAAATGAGAAACGAGACGAGAGACAAGAGACTTGTTCGGCATTCATCATTCATCATTTACGGACTCTGTAATACATTTTCGTTTTTTACAGGTCAAGTAAGAAAATCCCTGTAATTAAATAAGTGAAATCGTAATCGTATTCCCATTCGCATTGTTTCCACTCTCTTCTCTTTCTCTATCTTTTTATTTATTACTTTAAAATCAGAGTCGCCGCACTTTTGTTTTAGATTAGTGTACTGCTCACTGTACTGTTGACTGCATGGTCTGGGTGCGTGAATATTTTGGCCATTTCCCCATTATTATCATTCTACACTGTACGCTCAATGGTCAACGTTCAGCATTCTAAATTCTACATTCTACATGAGTAAACAAATGAGTGATGGTCGTTTGAAAATGTCCAAATTTGGACATTTGACTCTGCAGTCTTGAGTCTGTAGTCTTGAGCATTGGGCATTGAGAATTGAGAAACGCAAGGCAACCGCTCTCAAATGTGTGCACAACCAGTGAGTAAATTGCAAATTATACCTCATTCTACCTCAATGTGCAAAATGTGTAAATGTGTAGTACGGGACAAGCCTGTATTTTGTATTCAGAATCGAGAATTGAGAATCGAGAATGGCTAATAATGGGCACACTCTCCTTCTGACTCTGGCTCTGACGTTGTAATGGTAATGTAAACACCTTTGGGCAGTTTTGCATCTCCTTACCATTTTTACCTCATTTATCTATCTCTAGCTCCAACTACAAACCACACTTTTTTGCGTAGGCTCATCTCTCTTCCCACAACAACACAAGACAAAAAATAGTATCAAATTACATGCAAATAGACTGTTCACTGTACAAAAGTCAGCCATATTGTCATCGTCATCGATATTGACAATCCGCATCGTCAGCCGGCAAACTTGATCACATCCACAATCCACAACAGAGAGAATCTGGATTTGTCAATGACAATCTTTTAGTCCTCGAATCAATAATCAATCCTCAATCTTCTCGTCATTTTTTTTCTCATTCTCTTTCCACTTTACATTGTGCATCTCTTCCAACTTCCAATTTAATCTATGAATTGGCCATTGACTACACAGGAAAATCAGTATCTTTTTATTTCTCTTCCGACTTCCGAATTTTGACTTCTGCTATTCAAAATTCCAACATAAAAAATACAACATGCAAACTTTTGATGTAAAAAGGGGAAAGTTAAAATTTCCTGTCAATTTTAGCGTTAGTCAAATAATATCGGTCTAAAATTTTGATGTAGGTACTTTCGGCACAGAAATAAAAGTAAGTTGACAATTGACAAAAGTCTGAAGAGAAGAGACGAGTCAATTCATCAGCTGTCACTGATACTCTGACTGTAAATTGTGACAGTAGCAAAAATAAATCATTTATTATTCATTGAATGGTGATTGTGCGAGAATTGAGAACACTCATCTCTGCTCTTCTCTGTTCTGCTCATCGTTGTTCTGAGACTCTAATTTTTATGCAAACTTGCATGTTTATTTTTCATTGTTATTGTTGTTCTTGTGTCATTTGTGACGGTTAAAAATTGACTACAAGCATTTCTTTTCTACTGTGGACTGTTGACTGTGGTTGCTTTGAGCTTTGAGGTTTGAGGTTTGAATGCTTTGATTATTCAGCGGTCCAACGTCCAACTTCCAATGTCCACTTTGAAATTATTATGTATGAAATGGATGTGTGTTAAATGTTAAAAGTTAAAATATACCGTCAAAAGTCAAGTCGAGAGTCGAGTCAGTTCGAGTTGAATTGAATGGAGTTGAGTGAATCGTCGCCGTCTTTGGTCTTTCAACGTCGACCGTATAATCAACTCTGGTTCTAATTTGGAGTTGCCTTTGGATTGGATTGTTGTGGATTTGGAGCTCACTATTCCACTATCTCTCTACATACGCACATTAAATGCAAATAAATACACTGACCATTCACAACTCACATTGAATTGAATTGGATTGCCTTTTCCATATTCGCATATTTTATGTACAATGTGCAATTCATTCACCAGTCAACAGTCACATCTACAAAGTATAATCTCATCTCAATTCTCAATCCAACATTTGTAATTTATAATTTGCAAATTTATCCGTGAAATTTGGGTTAGAGAAACAATAACAATAAAAAATAACAATGATTATCATAATCATCATCAAAATGGCAAATGGGGAGTTGTGAATTGTGAGTACGATCCATTCCTTTGTAAATTGTGACACTATGTCCTTTTCTTAGTTTTATAAAAGCGTCATTACAATTTTTACAAAACTTACTGTTTACAATATTAATCACATGAAAGAGAAAAAGTAAAAGAAAAAAAAGGGGAGCGTCATTGAAAATTGAAAAGTTGAGATTTGAGATTTGAGACTCCCGAGACTTGAGACTTGAGACAGTGAGATTTATCACTTGTGAATTTTGTACGTTGAAAATTGAAAACAAGTGGAAAGAGACAAATGTAAAACGTATGCAGAAAAAATTGAAACTTGGATTTTCCTATACAATTTACAAGATAAATGAAAACAAGAGAATCCGGGTAAGAAAAAACAGAGATACACGAGATAAACTTAGAAACTAGAAACAGTGTGAACGGGGGATAAAGATAGAACTTTGAACATTGAACAAAATGCAACTCAATTCCATTCCAATGCTCAATTCACGCTACAAGATCCAAGATTCAAGGGGAAAATGTAAAACGTGTCATCCGCAATTTATCTCCTTGTGACTTGTTGGTTTTTTTACTGTTAAAAATATTTTGGCTTTTTTATGGCAAAGATCCGCTTCATTTCATTGGATTGGTTTGGAGTTTGGACTGAATGGGATTGGTTGAGATGGGATAAAATTGGATTGCGGATTTGATAGTTGAGATTTGAGTTCTAAGCATAAAAGAAAATGAGCTCGTGCATTATTTATTAGTTTTTATAGTTATGAGACAAAAATAAAAAGGGAAACGAGGATCGAGATTTGAGGAATGCAGATGATTTTAAGGTCACTTTGGATTTTGATTTTTATGTTATTTTCATTTTTAATGAGTCCAAGTTGAGCGGGTTGAGTAGGATAATATAGATTTTTAAAGAGAGGGATTCTGAATTCTGAATATAATTTGAGATTTGAGTGAGAGCGAACGTCATTCAGCTTTCGTCTTTCATGCAATACCTAATGCTCATTTATATTCTGCTCAGTGGGAATTGCGACTGTTTTGACTAGAAATGACTTCCGCCTTGTTTTCATTCTGTTCTAGTTTCTAGTTTCAGCCTCGAATTCGGATTTGGATTCGGATTGGTGTAGGTTGTTTTGTAGGATGGTTCTTATTATCATGATTATGATCCAGTTATGATTCTGATTAGAGTTGAATTGGATATATTGGACTGACTTGAATTGAATGTGAAGTTTCAAGTTTTGAACTCTTCCAATTTTCGTTTTTGTGGTTTATTTTTTCATATCCACTTCTGTCATTTGTTCTTCATGTGAGGCCGTAGAGGCCGAGATCGGATCGGAGGACAGCGTGTTTGAAATGCTAAAATTCGGTATTGAGTATTGAGGATTGGTAGTTGGCAATCGAGCCAAAAGAATAAGAGACAACAGACAACAGACAAGGTGATAGAAAGGGAATAAAACATGTAGGAGAATATTTAGCATTTTGTATTTTTTATTTTGTAGATACATTCCACATTAAAACTTGGGTTTGTCATTTGTTGAATTACAAATGTTTGATACACTGAGATTTGAAATATCGACAATCGACAGCTCAAAAAGCTGAGAAATGATAAAAGTTGTAGGAAAAACGAGCTGAAAATCAGAAGGACGTATACACTATACACTATACGAACAGAATTGTGACAAGTGTACGTTACGATTTTTATTCCAGTTGACTTTTGAAAATCAGTAATGGTTAACTTACTGTAGTGAAACACACTACGATAGTTTTAAATTAGTAACCGTCGCGAGAATGATTTTATCGACATTCAATCTCCTATGTACACAAAGGTCTGAAATCAAATTTTTGTCAAATGGCGTCGAAATATTCGTATGACAAAAAATTCCCTTTTATTCCAATTATATAATATTTAAGATTTTCGTGATCCGACGCCGCTCAAAACATTTTGGCACGGAAATCAAATGCCATAATTGTATAGTAATCATCAGCGTACATTAAGCGCTTGTCTTTATTGGGTATAAAAGTTTGATGAAATTACTGGTAGGGGAACGCGGGGCAAACAAAATCACTCCAGATTTTATTTAATTATAGTTAGTACAGTCATCGTTTGCACAAGATGAGATCATAAA
>JAQGBH010006122.1:0-13037 GCA_034698265.1 Sminthurinus aureus | reverse complement strand
TTCAAATGCTAAAAAATATGTTACATAGAACTAGCATAGGATCTCTATGTTATTTCATGAAAGAAATTTTCCCGTGCACAACACACAAGGCACAAGACACACTACACACTATATATATATACAAGAGGCAACATAGAAGATACAAGATACTCCGAACTCCGAGCTCACACACTGACAAATCCGCCTAACGAACCAGAATGTGGAGTAGAATTTAGAATTGAAAAAACCAGGGATCTTTGAGCTAAATCATTATCATTATCATGACTATTATTATTATTAGTCACAGAGACAGAGCTCTCTCATCTTCATCTCATGAGCCTTTAATACACATCACATTCTATATTCTGTACACAAGTAACAAGTACATATGCATGTATTTATAAGTATCTGTGATCTATACTTTGTTTGCAGTGCATTTTCGAGCATGTACAATGTAGACCGTACATTTTATATTAGATTTTATATTGTGTACTTTGTACTTGGTGTACTTTACATTTTACATTCTATTTTCTATATTCTATATTCAATTTTCTATATGCTACACATAATATGTTATATAATATATATTATGATGATATCTTATATCCACGTTAAATTTATAAAGAAACATGAAGGCAAAAAGCAAAAAGCAAAATACATCAGAGTACACAGTAGAAAGATTTTTTATAACAGATGAAGAAAGTAAAACTCGGCATCTCACTCTTCAACTCTCTTTCTCTCTCTCTCTCTTGCTTTTGTTGTCTCCTCTTTTCTCTCACTCGCTTGTTATTTGTTATGCAATCTCTTACAGATCCACCTACAGAAAAGTGTCTAGAGTCTAGATTTCGGATTTCGGGTTTTGGAGTCTAGACTGTACAGACCACAAGACTAAAAACTAAAAGACCGACAGCAAAACATAAAACAGAAAACACCAGTTAATGTTCCATTCCCATTTCAAATTCAACTCATCCATTATTCTTTTGCTGTGGGACGGACAGGAGCACTAAAATAACTTTACATGATAGAAACACAGTAAATGGTTATCAGTTATTAACGGTTATTAGCAAATTCAAAAGAAATTCAAAAGCGGAATCAGGAATCAGAAATTCTGACTATTACAAATTACAAATTACAAAAGTTTCATGTTCTGTAATTTTGCACCCGTTTTACATTAATAAACCCAAGTGTGAATTGTGATTTGATTTGTGATACAAAATAGAAAATAGAAAATGACGCGTCAGAAGCAAAAGAAGAAGAGTAACAACAACAACAATAAAGTTGATAACACAAATGTGAAGAGTCAAAAGGAAAATCTGGAGACAAAGACAAAAACAGAGAAAGAAAAACAAGACAAAGATAATGTGCAGGAAAATACTTCAGCCATTAGTGAAATTCCACCGGATTCAGTTTCAAAGCGGAATGAAATGAAAAACAATACCAATACGAATCCCTGTAAATTAAAAGCAGAGGAGATGGAGGATAATTGTGTCGTAAATGCTGTGAAATGTGATGAGGGAAAAATATGTTTCCGAAATTCAAAAATAAGTTCAAAGAGTGCGACTTCAGCCCGAGTTGCACGGGTTGTGTATGTGGCTTCTGTGTGTCATGTGTGCAAACAAGCGGAGGAACCCACAAAAGGTATACATAAATAAACATGTCTCTCGGCTCATGCAGAGAAATGTGCTCAAAATATCTACAATTCCATCTTCATATCTTTCCACACCGCACCAAACACAAATTATATGAAACATAATACTTGCATTATAAATTATAACTTATTATTGAATATTGAAGAGCCTGATGAGACTATTGACAATTGAAAATTCACACGTGTCTTTTTGTACAATAGGAATTCAATTGAGCTTGTGTGGAGGATGTAAAATGGTGCGATATTGTTCACAGCTACATCAAAAACAGGATTGGAAGAGTCACAAACCTCTATGTAGCCAATTGCAAACGGTGCTGAAACAGGCAAAGAAAACGTATTTGTATGAAGGAATCACCAACTCCATTCAACATCCAAATCAGTGGCTTCAGGTATTCTTATACGCACCATTTAAAAAAATTTTAACATTCAAAACATTGTCCACTTTGCCATACTTCCAACTTCCAACAACCAACATTATTTGTCATTTCAATGTTAAAACAAAAAATACAAAAAAAGGAAAAAGTGCATAAAAATTAAAAATACTCTAGGGCAATAATAATTAATAATACAGGAAATGGAAAGGTTTTGTTGAAATTTGAAATCACTCTCTAAGTACTCTCTAATACTTTTACATGGTACATGATACATGATGCCAAAAAGAGCAAGTACAAAATGTTAGTATGACAAAGCATAATATTTTGTCGTTGTGCAGGTACGCATGTGAATATTTATGGATTATGGAAATTTAAACAATCTAAAGTTGGGCATAGATTTTTATGGCTACTGCATTGACGTTTGGTGTTTTCTATTTACGTTTTAACATCTGTATTATTCAGATATCATGATCATGTCATACTTTGTACTTGAACCTTTGGATGTAAAATTGTAAGTTGTAGTACACACGTTGACATGTACAATGTACATCGTGTATTGTACATGTGAATGTGTCATTTATTATTGAAGTTACAAAATATTTGAATTTCCAAGCTTCAAGTCACACGCAAAAAAGCTTACATCATTCTCAATTCTCGATACACGATATACATGTTAAAATAAACAGTCGAACATGGAACAAGTTCATACGCCTAAACTTATTATTATTATTACTAAAATTAGTGTACGTTGTAGGCCGTTGAATACATTACAGTTAAAACAAGCTAAATGCTCATAATATGCGTATTAAGTACTAAGTATTAGGATAGGTTCTGTTTTGTCATGATGGAGTTTGAAATGGAAAATGGAAATGGAAAAGAACATAATAAAGCTATTATTAATTATTAGAGTACATAATACAAAACACGTAATACAAACATAAATAATAAATACTAAACATAACGCATGACATGGAAATTTGGACAGTGGACTGTGGATATTTGTTTTTTTTATTCTAATAAAAATGTGTAAAATGTTTTTTACATGGGCGAACAAAGTTGGTTAACTCTGATATTTTTCCTTGATTGAATGAATTAAATTTGAATTTGAATGGATTTGACTACAGATTCGCTACGAGTACATGCTACAACTTCGTGATCTTTTAGGACGAGAACTTGAACCATATGAAAAGGAAATTTTCCTCTTCCCGCAGTACTTTTGTCTTGAGTGTGGTCAGACAAAACTCAATATTTGCAAGATATGTCATCATCATCACCATCTCCCCTCTTCTTCTCCTGCTTCAAAGGTCTAATGTTTCTTAATCTCTTTTGATACTTGCTACTCATTGAAAACACATGTACCTCGTTCCATGTATACTTGCACATCAAAAGCACCATTGACTTTTTATCCACTTGTTTATGCTCTGTACTCTGTACTCTATACACACAAAACACTAAGACATTGACCTTTTTCTCTCCTAAACTCATGCGGTCATTTACACAGAATGTTTTGATATTTGTATTAATTACTATCAAATTTACTCGTGTCATAAATCACAAATCATAATATATTCTGAAAATTTTCACTTTTCTCTCTCCATCTATCTGATTTGACTATAATTCTACAATTATTACAGATTAAGAATCAATCAGTCGACAGCCGACGAAAATAAATTAGCCATTTTATTATTTACTTCCGTTTTCACAGAGATCAGAGACCAGAGAAAGACAGAAAAATCAAAATAGAAAAATAAGCCAGTGATTTAATAATATTTCAAGTTTCAAGCGCAACATCTACCGAATTAATGCTCGTGATAAAATATAAAATACAAAATATAATTATATGCCAAAAAACATTTAATTATGTACTAAAAATTACATAGTCAACAGTAACTTTATGTGTTTATTAGTACGAGGAAAAAATGAACGGATCAGACAATAGGAAAACAAAAGCTGGACTTTGAAGTTTTCAAACGTGTTGCTAACTGAAATAAGAGTCAAATGAGCAACGAGCAATGAAACAGAGAGAAAGGGAGATAGAGATTGTAAAATGAATGAGGAAAATGGGCAAGTTTTAAAGTTACAAATGTTAAAACCCAGTTTAAAATAGCTGGAAAGAAAAAACAACAAAGAGGAAGAAAAGCTTAGGCAATAAGTAAGTGGTAAATAAGAAGAAGAAAAACAAGTTGTTCGGTAGTTTGGTCGTCAGTCGTAAATTGAATACTTAAATCTTAAATAAAATGCTGGTGGAATCAGTTCTCTATTTTCAAATGGTCTCGTGTTCATACGCTGCCTGGATGATAGGAACGTGTTACGTCTTTACTCTTTATGCATTCACCATGTACAATGTACACTGTACACTATATTTTGTACACATTTGAAGTATCAAGTCTGACTGGTATGTCATTTGTGTACGGTTTAAGAAGCAAGAACTGCGTAGAATTACCTTGTTTTCCTATACATAAAAGCACAGAGACTTTGAACACTATAAATACAAAATACAAAGCAGAAAACAGAGCACAATATTATATTGGCCACATGCAGACTACAGAACCCAGAATAGAGAATACGGAATAAATTACCCATAATACGATATTAATGAGCTATAAACATTGTAACTACTTGCTAAATGCTAAATGAAAATTTTTTTATGTGTCACAGAATGGGAAAAACTGGTGTGAAGAGTATTGCACTTGGATGAGCATGTTAAGCTGGGAGACGGAAAATGGACGACTTTTACCTCAATGTGATGAACATCAAGTTACAATTCCAACCAATTTAATTAATAGCAATTTAACAAATGACATATTTCCACAGAATATGCAACAATTCTTTAACCTACAAAATCTTGATCAAGATGTACCAAAGGTGAAACATTTTTTACTTTTAGTTTGTTAAAGAAGCTTACAATTTAATTTCTTGTTTTCTTTTTTTCTTTTTTGATTCCATCTTTTTTCCTATATAATTTTCGCTATCTGTGACAAATGACAATATTATGTTTTATTTCTAATTCTAATTAAGTGAAAATCAATGATCGAGTTGCAAAAAGCCAAAACAATGCCAATGCTAATATTTTTAATTTTTAATATTATGAAAGGTACTCGACTCTTGACGTTTGATTTTTATTTTTTATTTTACAGTCTGTCTGGAGAGGAGTGATAACAGACATAATAACTGTTCCTCTCACCATTTTATGGAGTATTATTAACCACGCGCCGCAACTACAACAGTTACAAACGTTAGCTCCTTTACAAATAACATAAAATATCTAAATGCACCTTTTTCAACTTCCAACTATTTTTTTTTCAATTTTACCAAAGAACATTTTAAATAATATTGACTACCTAATTTTGTACAGAAAATGAAAATATAATAATTTGAATATTTTTAATTTTAATGGATATTTTATTATGAATTATTATTATTATTATTCCACAGAATGACGATTCATGTGATAGGAGCAGAGATGGAATTTGAAGGAAGTTCTCCAAAGAAATGGGAAACTTGCTTCCTGCACCTTCTTCAGAACACATTACAAAATTTAAATATTGTTCTCATCGGACCAGAACTTTTTCCACACCCACATGTCATTTCATTGTGTAGTGAATGCAAAGACAAGGTGAGAACAAAAATACCAAAGATAATTACAAATAAAGAATCAAAGCATTTGCACAACTTTTAATCAAGCTGGACTTTGTCTTTACTCTTGATCTACCTACTAAAATTACTCGTAGTTCGTCCTCATGGTTTGTTTTTACATCTTTTTCCCTGTGCTGTGGTTTACACTTGAAACATCATTTCAATTTTCAATGATGATTAAAAATTTTTATTCCGGTTAATTGTAAACAGTCAAAAGTGCAAGACAAATTAATCTTTTATGTTCAATGTTCAATATTCAATGTGATTTCCTATTTACTACTTTGCTTTGTTCATTCCGCTCCTCACGCTAAAGTCTAAACTCTAAACTCTAAACATGTTATCTCAATCATTGCTCATTTCGTATTGCATGAAATTATAAAAAAATTGTTGACGTTTGTAGCTTGTAGTGTCTATGATTTTTTTCATGTCTCACTGTCTGGCTTCTGGGAACTTGAGTCTGAAAAAAGAATTTTGTAGTAAAAAAAAATAGGTTTGCTATGTGTTGTGTGTTGTGTGCATATATCATATATCTATAGTTTGTATTTTGTATTTTGATTTTGAATTACACAGCTAAATGGATGTTTACGTCTTGATATTCTGTCTATAATATTTAGTTGTCTATACCCTGTATGTAAAATGTTCAATGTACAATCTACAATATAAAATGTAATACAAAATACAAAGTTGCTGTATAAATACTAAATACACATAATAAAGGCAATGGGCAATTGGCACATGATAAGATTAACTGCTTTGCACAATGTACAATGTATACACACGCTAATAAAAAATAAATGGATCTGTGTAAGACATTTGTGTAATCTGTCTCAAGTCTCAACTCACATCTCACATATGTATGATGGTGATGGTGATGCGTTTGAAAAATAAACAATTTTCCCCCTTTTCTCTTTTTCCTATCACCTATCACATATCAGTGTGTAGGATGGAGTATGGAATGTTGAGAAACTTGTAGAATAAAGAATAATCATACGCAATTATCAATTATTATACTATTAGAAAAATGCAGTCAAAGTGGTGTCAAAATTACAATTGAAAATATCCTCTAAATTCTTAATAATAATAAATTGTTTATGGTTGAATTTTTTACATGTAGGATCGTCGACTAACCATCACAAATAAACCAGGAATTTTCTACCACGAATACAGGAAACAAAAGGATTTTGTGAGACCCAACATCATTAGTGCAATGAATGCTGGGATTTATAGAAAAACGGGATTTAATGGAGAAGACACGTGGCTCCCTACAATCACAACTCTTGGTACAACTTTTACCTATCCATTTTTACATTTTACATATCCAAGTAAATACAACATAATAAAATCCATGTGTGAAAACAAACAACTACACGGGGAGAACAAATAAACAATAAATAAGTCTGAATTCTGAATTTCAAGATTCTGGATTGATCTTGTTTCTATTTCAAATTTCCATGTGGATTCTCAATTCTAAATTCTAACTACTAACTACAGAACAAAATCCAAAACTCCTTTTCTTTTAGTTTCTGGTTACTGGTTTTCTGGCTTTCACCTTGCCATTTGTTTTGAGTTTTGATTGTAATACTTTTTTATCTGAGATAGCTTTTCCGATTGCCGACAGCCGATTACGGATAACTTGTCGATTTACACATTCTTTCCATTTTGTCTTGTGACAAGTGACAATTATTTTTTTCAAAGCAAAGAAAATAAACATTGTAAAATGCAGAAACCTCGGTGCATTCTTCATACGCCGAACGCTGACATTAGACATTGCAAAAGATGTTGAAAAATTTAAATTATCTGATCGCTCAACATCTTGATTTCAAATCTCAAGTTGTACCGTGTACAGTGTACAGTAGCACTTGGTTCAACGGACTTAGATTGGATTCAAGATTGCTTTTGTTGATTTCGCTCCACGAAACCCATTAGAAATTAGAAATGCCATTTATTCCCATGTTTATTTCGATTCTCGATTATGCGTAATCCGTATTCGTATAATCGAGGCTCTACTGCACATTTAAATCAGCTTGTCATAATAAAACATAAAATATAAAGTCAAAAGTATTTTGCAAGGTCTCACACAACAATTACTCTTTCAAATTCCAATCCAAATTCCAATCAAATCCAAAATGGAAACAAATAAACAAACACATGGCCCTTTGTACTTGTTTCTGTTTTGGTTTTTCTTTTGCTCTTGCTCCGTTTCTGTTTTGTGTTCATGCACAATCCGTAAGAATAAATAATAAATAATAATAAGAATACGGGTGAACCAAACAACAAACCGTAAACCAAGTAAATGAGTAATCGCAAAGAAGGAATAGACTATTAAATTTTTACATTTTATGCTTGAGTCATGATGAAGTTTCAAACTTGATTCCTTTCTGAGACTTGAAAACCCCTATATAAACTGAATGTACAAATTATATTTTGTCTACTCTTTATCATTTTCTCCAGGAAATACAGACATGCTAATTTGTACCGCTTACACGGAAACGGAAATTGAGCAGGACACTCAACGACTCCTCACCGGATGTCAAGGTTGCTACTTACTTTTATTATTATTATTATTATTAAACCTTCTCCTTTTACCAGCTTCTGTAAATAGAGCCTTAAATATTAAAAATATACTTTCTACTTCCAATCTTAAACTATATTGTCCAAAAGATGATGGAACATGAAACAAAGTACTTAAATAGTTCATGTTTCATGGACTGGACTCTGCACTAGTTTTCTCCCATTTGCGGTTATTTAACTGTCAACAGTCAACAGTATTTTTTACCGCTAAATGTTAGATGTTACATGATTGTAAATTGTAAGCGTGTGCAAATAACAAGTAGCACAGATCAAAAGTAAATAGCAAATTTTGCATTATATTATATTGTATTATTATATAGTCTTATACATCGTTTTTATGTAGTGTACAAAGTATATGATAGATTGTACATTTTAGACTGTAGTTAGTTGTTAGTTGTGCATACTGTGAGAGTAGTAACATACATGTAGCGATGTGTCAAATATCAAATATGTGTGAAGGTTGAAGCTTTTGATGTGTATTAACCGCAGCTTTTAATGGTCCATGTACAACAACAACTATTATAGTATTTACATTTTACATACATGTCAAATTTAGAATATCACTTATGTGGAAAATACACGTATGCATGATAATTGTAATTAAGTTAAAGGTGAATGAACTATCTACATTTTATATTCTATATCCTATATCCTATATTCTACATGAACTCATGAACATGACATTCTGTGTGATGATATGATGTGATTTATTACATGTGTAATGTGTACGTGGTGATTTATATTACGTAATAATAACAACGTGTATTATTATTATCTTTTTTTCCCTACTACTGCCACTGCCACTGACACTGACGCTGCCAATACTAATCATGTTGATGTAATGGAATGGACTGAACTGAACTGAATCGAACTGGACTTGAAACCACAAGGATTACAACTGAGTGGACAGTTTCAAGAAAATCCATATAGAAGTCTCAAACCACAACGAACCCTCATCAACGAAGACAGTGAGCCGCTCATGTACAAAAATCAATACATTGCCGTTTTTAAAGGAAAGTAGAAATTAATACTAAATTAAGAATAATTTATTACGAGTTTCGAGTTTCGAGTTATGGGCAAGCGAGGAAATCAAGGCCATTTAATACTCAAAACTCAATGCTCAATGCTCAATACTCATTGACAGTACACACAGTACTTGATATTCTGATATATACTCTTATGCAAAGAAAGCAATGTATTCTTTATAACTAGAAATATGAAATATGCTCAATTCTCAATGTTCAATAGTAAATAGTAAATAACTGTCAAAATATGCATGATATGCACAATATACAGAATAGATCATGGCCACTTTCCTTCCCTTTTCCTGTGACATTTTGCACATTGAGGTGAATAAACTCACTCACTCACGAAATGAACGCGGATACATACGTACAAAGTGTACACTGTACACTGTACAGATAATCCTCAATCACCTTCCAGCTAAACGGCAATGACAATTGACAATCACAACGACAAAGGACAAGAACCAAGAACAATCAGAATCACATATCAAATACCAATTGACAATTTGACAATTGACATTTCAAAAAACTCAATAGTCAGCAAATTAACCGAGTTTTATTCTCTTATCACCTTTTCCTACATTTCCAATGTCCACTGTCCATATCACCCTCACGCAATAATCCACAATCCATAATAAAAATAAGTACTCTTTATTCTACATTGTAATTCAAAATACCAAATACGGAACTGGAAAATAATAAATTTCAAAGGCAGTACTTTCACACCATCATCAATTTCAATTCTCAATTCTCAATTCTCAATATAATTTTTCCACTATGTACCATTTTTTGTCATATCTTTTTTCTCTGTGTTACGCATGTAAACAGCAAATA
The DNA here is from genome assembly GCA_034698265.1 of Sminthurinus aureus. Taxonomy (NCBI): domain Eukaryota; kingdom Metazoa; phylum Arthropoda; class Collembola; order Symphypleona; family Katiannidae; genus Sminthurinus; species Sminthurinus aureus. Next base: position 2,970 of record JAQGBH010006122.1, on the reverse strand, counting down.
CCAAACACCAAACAGAAATGTACAATGTACTCCAATGTACAACATATAACAGATTTCAGAGAGAGAGAGCGAGCGATACCCTGTATACTGTATACTGTAGACCACTGACAAAAAAGTGCTGCTCTTTGTTGTCAAATAAATGATAATTTTTGCAGATTGGAAACGTAACACGCACATGACGCATGATATTCAACATTCAACGTTTACTTTTCTCCCTATCTTTAATGTACATATATAATGGCAAACTAGACTTGCACATCTGCGATCTGTGAGAATCGAGAATCGAGAGTACTTTAGACTCTCAAGTATTCTACTTCTACTTCTACTTCTACTTGTCAACTTACATACAGTATATAGTGTACACCGTATAGTTTATAGTTTATACTATCACGATATGATAATATAATCTAGCGACCAAGTCTCTACATTTTACAATGTACATACATCATGCATCATGTATAATACATCATATAAAATATAACTACGTGTTGTATGTATCTCTCTAATATTTATTTATAGTTTCTCAAGTTCTTCGACTTGTACATGATTTGCACAACACACAACAACAACCAACATACATGATGTATGGAGTATGGAGTATGGACTATGGATAATTCCGAACATAATTCGGGTTAACTCCATAGGCAAACACGTGTCAAATTAATGGCTGGTGGTAGAACGTAAATATTATTACTGTTAGTATTTCCAATTTGCAACAATAAATACCTCGAAATACATATATGCATTTTAAATTTCACACCAAACATGAAATTTCCTATGAAATTAGTATTGTGAGAATACTTTATTATTTATTACATAGATGTATTTATTATACATGCACGTGTACTGATTATTTACTGATGGAATAAAACCGAAACCACTTCTTTTTCTTGTGCTAAGTGACCGTGTTTTGTGTCTCACACTCTAGCTCTAGACTCTACATAGCCTAATATAGAAGTTACTACTGTCGATTTACATACTTACGACGTACTAGGCACTAGGAACTAGGTACTAGTAAGACGCAAAATATCATGTCATAAATTAAATATGACTCATAATTCATCATGTGCCATCTTCTTTCCTATCAAATATCAAACACCAAAACTAAAGAACTACTGACTTTTGCATGAAAAATCACATATTACTTATATTATCACTTTTCCGTGCTAAATACATGTTACACGTCAACTGTCAAAATACGCAGAATACACATCGAATATAGAACAGAACAAAAGAATAAGACAACAATATACGAATATACGAATGACGATTATAAGTGAATAAGGTATTACACAGGACATAGACACTACACACTATGCGTATGCGGAAGGATAATTTTCTAATGTTGATTTTTGCCTCTCCTTTTGAATTTCGGAGTTTGGAAGTTTAGAAGCTTTCAAAGTTCAAAGGTCTTCTAATGAAATTTATATAGTTAGTTTTTTTTATACAAAATACATATGGAAATACAAGCATCCAGCATTATGTATTTTTTGTAGGCAATACGTAATACGTAATATGTAACACGTAATACGGAACAAGGATAAAAGTAAAACACAGGAAGCCATACATCCATTTCATTAGACTTCTTTCCCCTTTTATTACTCTGTATTCAGAATTCAGAATCGACAGTCGACAATATTATTACAGAATTGAGACTCAAGAATCGAGAGCATATATATACTCCGAAGGAGAGACAAATAGGACAAATTTTGCCATATGAAACTGTGCAGCTAGAAATAACGAGATTGCAGATAATAATGATAATATTCTGTGCATACGCAAATCCATAAACATAAGTTTCATATTACTTTCTCCGTTCTTCCTTCTAGTCGACAGTCTACAGTCTACAGTCTTCAAAGCTATAATATTTTATATCTACTATGTACATTGTATAATGTGCATATATGTAAAGATTAGCACCAAATAAAACAGAGAGATTTACGCAAATGTCTTTACTCTATAAATGCTACTGGAAACTAGAGGTACATAGTATATGTATTATGTATACGTTGAGCTTTGAGTAAGTAAAGACTGTGAAATGAACCTCCACTCTCCACGCTCCACATTCTAAACTCCACACGCACATAGAAATAAAATGGGAAACTTGGATTCAATTACTTCTATTATCTAATTTGACTTCCACGTGCACACGTGAATTCTCTAATCTGTAATCTGTTTCTTCTTTTCTATAAAAACTCGCACATGGCATCTTTATGAGGAGAAAAAGGCCAAAGTTGCATGTGTAATTAACTGCAACGGTTGAAGAGCTCGTGACAGAAATCCAACCAAACTAAACCAAACTAATCATTACTATTAGTGTTAATCTTTCTTCACTCTTTACATTCATTTCCCCTTTCCCTTTCATTCAATGAGACGATAGATAATAGGCAAACGAGAGCAGATAAAGAAAATATCATATTTTTCAAGATTCAAGATTCAATGGTAAATGTAAAGATTGGTCTAAATTCTAGATTCTACATTCTATATTGTATCGTAGATCGTAATATCATTACTTTTGACTTGTGACTTGTGATAGTGCGTTGCCCATTTTCAGTTATTATGTAGAAATGTTTGCAAATGTCTTCTACTGGCAACTGAACTGACAAGAATATTATAGCATGATAGCACATACGGATATAGATATGTGTCCATTAACGTGGCATGTAGCATTTGAGTATTTTATGCATTAGGTATTAGAATTAGGTGTATCAGTATTACGGTTGGTGCACAGCAGCTCAACGCTCAATGTCAAAGTAAAAGAGAGTCTGAGTAACCTTGAAAATCTTTTTGGTTTTACCAAAAATATCATGCGTATATACATACTACATAATACATACGTACGACGTACAAGTAAGCAGAATCTAATCGTAAGTGCGTGCATAATTTTATACAAATACAGTCCCAGGACTAGAGGTTAAATAAGCGCGCGGGGAGGTTATTCGCTACCTCGCGGAGAGCTGGAATAGCCTC
>JAQGBH010006121.1:0-13037 GCA_034698265.1 Sminthurinus aureus | reverse complement strand
CAGACGGACAGACGGACAGACGGACAGACGGACAGACGGACAGACGGACAGACGGACAGACGGACAGACGGACAGACAGACGGACAACATGATAGAATAAGGGGAGCTCGCTTCGCTCGCTCCCTGAGCCAACTTGAGCTTACAGTATGCTTTTTCACAGTGTGGTCTCAGCTCCGCATTCCAATTTATTAAGATTTTACAAAGTTATTTGACCTTCACTTCATTATGTATGTCTCTACTCTACTCTCATCCACAAAGTGACTGACTCAACTCAACCCAAATCTCAAATATCAAATATCAAGTATTCACCTCCACCGCAAATCATGTTCTAAAGACTGATGATTTTCACTCATTTACTCTCACAAAATTACTATTACTGTTTTGCCTGCTCTCTTAATTAAACAATGACCTTTTTCATCCTGTCATTCGTCAATGCTGACAACAAAATTTCAGGTCATGGTTTTGAGCATTGAGGATCGAAAATAACAAGTTTGGTTCTTTATGCTACTTATTGAAAGTTGTTATCTGATCCACATGCCATTTTGTGCAAGTAAAATATAAAAGTGATAGAAATGTAACAGTGTAATTAGCAATTAGATTTTAAAAGGGATCCGTATTACATGTCAACTTCTCCATCAAATAACTACACGTGACATTTGTAATGGCGGATGATGAACTCTGTTCCTTGTTCATCATTTGAAGATGACATTGGACGACAGACGAAGGTCCAACTCTGTACTCAATGCCGTTCTCGTTCTCGTCCTCTGTAGCACTCTGTAGCTATGTAGTCATCTACGTTCCCTTCTTTATATTCCATGAGAATGCAAGGAGAAGTGAAATCTCCATGGGGAATTGACGCATCGATTCTCGATTCTAGATTCTTGATTCTCTTTATATAGTCACTACATTCTCCATGACCTTATTTTGTGTATACAAATACCGTAAACCGTAGATGTAGAGTATAAGACCATCTCGGATTACTATTCCAGCTGTAACTGGTTTAACGGTTTACCATTTGATTGAACACGGTACTAATGTGTGCGTAATTCAATACTACAGACGGTAGTATTGAGCTAGGCTGAGAATACAAATACAAGATGAAATATCGCATGGAGAGAGGGAGAGAGAAAAGAGAGTGAGAAGGAGGAGAAAAGTGGATGTATGACTTTATCATAATAAATTCTTCAGTGATTCCCTGCTCTCCTTCCTCTCTGGATCTGGAATTTGGATCTAGGTTTAGAAACAGATCAGATCAGCTCAGCCACTACTGCTACTGGTTTGAGAGTTGGAGAAAGTTGATGATCCATGGCATCTCTTGATTCCTGATATCGAATAAAGAATATAGAATACAAAGTCTAGACTGTAGACTGTAGACTGTAGACTGGAGAATGTGAAACTCCAAACTCCAAACTCCCCAAAGAGACAAAGATGTGTAATGTGTAATGCATTATTCCTGATATTGAGAAGTGAAAGAGACAACTTTGACTGGCAAGTGGGATAATAGTAGTAAAAGAAATAGTAATAGTAATAATAATAATAATAATAATCCTGTTAGTGAAGCTGCACACAGCTTTTTAAGCTCCCGTTGGGAAGGATGAAAATACAAAACAATTGGCCCAAACGCCGTAGAGATTTTTAAATGAGTTTTCCTGGTGACTGTCATTCTTTTACTCTATACTCTAAACTCTATATCCTCGGTTCTCTATTCTTTAATACATGGTACATAATATATTTGACGTACACCTACTACATTTGTGTACACTTTTAATTCTGCATTTATCATCTTAGAAAAATGCGCCGTAGTTTCTAGATTCTAGATTCTAGAGGATGGAGAATGACGCAAGTATTTCCATTGGGATTATACAGTGAATCAGCAGTGGATCAGCGTCAAATTAGAAATTAGGCATGAAGAATGAAGAATAAACAAAAAATGTGACTTACTCCTCCAATTTTATAACCATGAACCATGTGAATCTACATTTTAATGTCAACAAATGGAAAATCAATAATGTGAATCTACATTTAATTTAGCCTGCTGATCACTATCCATTATCCATATTTATAACTTGTAACAGTATCTTACAAATTTTTTATTGTGGAGGAAAAGGCTTCAACCTTTAAAAAATCAAATGTATCATGTTTGGGCTAAAAGATACTTTGGATTTTGAATTTCGCAAGCCAGAGACAACTAAAAATTGTCTGGATAAAGAAATAGATGAGAAAATTAATTGTACACTGACAGAGATAGCCAGAGTTTTAAGTTATTGCAGTAAATCAAGGATCAAGGATTTTTTTCATCTTTATCAGTTTTTCTATTTTTTATTATTTTTAATATTGGTTTTGGTAGTTGTATTTTTGAGCGCGGGCTCACATTAAAAAAATAATTTGGACGTGATGAAATTTTGGAATTCGAGTTGTAGCTACGAGGAACTTGTCATCTGTAGACTGTAGACTGTACACTGTACACATATAATGTGTACATTATACATTAGAGATGCTGGAAAGGAAAGGAAACAGGATTTCTTACGTCTTTCGTCTGAATTCTGCAAGTACGGAAGGATGGAATTCTTGGGTTGAAAATTGAAAATAAACGAGTCTGTCCAGTTTTCAGAGTTCTATGTCCAGTGTCCAGTGTCCAACTTCAAAGTCGGGTGTTCATTCAAGTTGGTTTTCTGCACACTTGGTTTCACATCAAAATTCATTCCACGTCCCAGGAACAAGCGAAAATGATCAAAGGTATCTTGGTCCTCGGAGATTATCAACATGAGACACAAGTGCTGTTGGATGTACAATGTACTGTGCAGAATGTAGAATGTACTGTGCACAACTTGTACGTTCCTTGTCGTCATCCTCATTTCCTTCACATGGACTGTGCATTGCAGATATTCCAAATATTGACACCGAGTGAGGTCAACATGTCTCATTTTCCCTATAATTCTTGTCCACCCCACTTCTTCTTCGGTTTTTTGAGCGTCACGATGGTAAGTCATTCTGCCCGTCTGTTACCCTCGTCGCTCTCTCTTTCTTCGTCCAGTGTACAAATGTAGGAAATTCAGTGTACAATATTTAGGCCGCTTTCTATTCCACTTGTATTCAGCATCTAGAATCCAGTATCCAGTCTCCACCAAACCAACGGAAGAATAGCAAGATAACAAGCGTTGATTCCTTTCATCTTCCTCTTTTTTATTACATTATATTACTTTGAGAGCTGAATCATGAATTTTCCTCATCCTCCGTCCACCGTTCTGACGTTCTGGTTTCTGGTTTCTGGTCCTTTCCCTTTCATCTTACTTTTTGTCATATTTCAGTATAACAAAGTTGACAGGAGCCTCATTCAACTCTAAATCCGAATCCAAATACAAATACAAAACTAAATCTAGACTCTAGATTCTAGATTCTAGACTGTAGACCAAAAGGATGGTTCATCATCATTAGGCTAAGGACATTCTTATGAAAATTTATATGTGGAAGAAATTGTGCTTTCAAAAAGACAAACGCTTGAAAACAAGCCAGCTAATCGAAGCCAGCTTAGTTAGTTGGCGGTTGGAGGTTGGAGGAATCGGATTATTTTTCTTTCCTGTGTTCATTCATTTGTTGTGCTGGACGTTGGAGGTTGGACAGGAGGATAGAACACACAGCGTACAGTATAGAATATAGAGCACACTTTCTCTTTGAGTAATTTTCCCTGGATGCTTTCTCCTTCCTCACCCATTTCCCGTCTCCCATCTCCCAGCTCATCCACATGGGTGGACAAGAGAAATCCTCTTTGATTTACTGCTGCTAACTCAACTTTCATTTCGGCTTTTACCTCCATCCGGATTCCCGATTCCGGATTTTGGACTTCATGGTTCACGGCTCGTGGTCCAAGTCCAATTAATCTAGTCATAAGAGAAACTGAGAAACGGGACCTGATTCTGGTTATCCTTCTTATTATTATTATTATTATTGCAGTTGTGGTTTATTACATATTACAATTCCTGAGAGTTGTACTAATACACATTTGTTATTTATTTATCAAGCCTCTTTGACTTTTCAAGAGATTTCCAGTGTTCTGTCTATCTGTTGTCCCTTTAGTAGTGTTTGTCCTCTTTGTATTTTTGTATTCATTAGGCATTAGACAGTAGACACAACATAATTTTCTGGTGAACCAAAACTCATAAATAATAACTAGCCTTGTGTATAATATTATTCGATGACAATTCCCCTTTTGACAGCCTTTTTAAGCCAAGCTTCCAAACCTCCAAGCTCAAAGGGGGCAAAGAAAAGGGATTCACTGTTTCCATTTTACAATCCCTTTTGCATTACTGCATACAATATAATTGCACGCAAATTTACCTAAACTGGATGTCACCGCTACGTTAGAGTTTACTCTATATTCTGGATTCTGTGCAGTTCATTAAACGTAACGGAGCTACAAGTCGATGCCGATGCCGACGCCGGTGAGATGTGGAGCACAGAGCACAGACTTTGTTTATATAATGAGAAGGGAGAAAAAATTAATTGAAAAAAATAAATGAAAGAATTACATGACTTGAAATAGGAGAAAAAGCCTTGTAGTCTTCTCCTTTCACCTCATATTTCATTCTGCGTTGTGTATTTTCCAAGTGAAAGACGAGAAGGGAGAAGAAAGAAGCTCAATGTTCAATGTCAGCTTGAAGCTCGAAGCTTGAAAGTTGGAGAGGAATTGCGTAGGTATATTTCTCATATCTAATATAATTATACTTTGTACTTTGCACTGGTAACTGGTATATTCAGAAAACAGAAGCGAGCTGCAAAATATATGACCATCGTTTTTGCTCATGTGTATATTTATGCTGTATGCTTTACAAAATCAGCATATGGTGTACATGTTTATTTTACTGTTATGAAGAGAGAAATATTCCAAGGAAATTACAAATCATCGATCCAAAAGAACAACAGGAGTAAAACAAAAAAGAACCGAGACGAGAAATAAAAGGTAAAAAATGATGAAACGAACTCAACAAATGTCTTGAAGCTTGAGAATTGGGAATTGAGCACTGAGACTGAGTGACAGGAACGCACGTTACAAAATACAAAACACAAAATGCAAAACAATGGAATAGCACGCTGTACAATAAAACAGTGAGGGTTTTCTATGAAAAGTGGGCTCCAGATATGTGTACAATGTAGAAAAATACATGCACATTGTACAATGTACACTGTGAAGCTATTGTAAGGAATTGGATTGAAACACTAATTTGGAAAATGTCTATTTCTCCAGTCGTCAAAATGATTCCACTACTGTCTACTGTACATGTACTGGTCTATTGTTCTACTTTTAATAACTCGCACACTCGTGTATCCTTCATTTGGATATTCATATTGATTATTACGCACAAGTGTTGTAGTATTTTTCTCATTTACTTTTTTACTTCCTCTGTCCTCTATTTTCCCTGTTCCATGTTCCATGTTCAGTACAACGACATATAATGAGGGAATTGCTGTTACATGCAATTAGAACGGCTCATCACGTCTCCCGTACACCCTGACATCCTTATGTAGAATGTAGACATATTAAAATTTTTGGAGATTGGAACTTGGAACTTGGAGGAAATGAATGGAAAGCTAAAGCCATTTAATCACATTCTCATTTAAATGAAACAAATAAAACAGAAAAACTCTTAGAATACAGATACAGCTGATTCCTGAACCTATATTTTTAGCAAGTATCAAGCCCAATGCGTAGTTAATTAATCAATGTATGATGCACAATACAAAAATACAAGTCCCACGAACAGAAAACAGCAAAAATCTAAGACAGCAGTTTTCTGAATGAATGGAATGTAAATTCTGCATTTTCTTAAGTTACTTCCAAGTTAAAGAAAATATTAAGCATTGAGAACAAGAGAAAAGGGAATGTGAGAGAGATTTCTTTACATGTTAAATGAATTTTAGTACTTAATCCAGCCGATATAAATAAATTGTAAATTCATTTGTGAAAAGTATGTCAACAAAAATCATGATGAATGAGACGGCAAATATGTTTAAACTGAATGTTTTACCTCATGTAAACACAAAAGTTGAATAATATATGTAAAGTGTAAAGTGTCATCGTTTGTGGGTAATTACTAAACAAATCCATCAGTGGCAAAAGTACAAAATTCTAGCCAACAAATTCTTCTTCGTTTCTGTTGTTTTTTTTGCTCACAAGGGATAAAACAAACAGAAGATAGGGCTCCAGAATCTAGAATAAGGAAAACGGAATAAGAAACCGTAGTTTGGTTTTTTTGGTTCTCAGTATGAAAAAAAAGCTTACGGTGAAGAGAAGAGTGGAAGCTAAACAAATCATTTTTCCTTATCCCTTTTCAACACAGATTGGTGGGATTGTCCTTTGAAGTTGAAGTTGGGGTTTTGATAAGGATTTCATGAGAAAAACTACAAACTACAAAGTTCTGGGTTCTGGAGTACAGGAGAGTAATAATGGTTGGTATAAAATATAAAGGAAACATCTAGAATCTAGGTTTTTGGATTGGATATAAATCGTGTGAATATGAAGAAAAGAGAAAGAGACCGACAATAAAAATGGTGAAAGGAGGAAAGACAGAGACCGAAAGGAGAAGAAAGAGAGCGCGACAGAAAGAAAACGAGTGGGGAAAAGACCAAACCAAAGAACTGACAAGTCTTCATTGGTTTAAAAGGCAAGGAGAGTACAAAGGCACATATTCCATATTCAGTATACAGTATATACACACTTTTGTACTACATATTACAAACGTCCTCAACCTACCTCCTAGTTCTACCTCCTAAATTCCATACTTTCTACACAATGCTGAGCAACAAATTTGGAGCTGAAATTGGAGTCATAGAGACAACCAGAACCAGAGTCAGAGTCAGATTCAAAATTGGTGACATGACAAGGTAGACAAAATATCAAGACTGTTGAAGTAAAACTCAATCTACAAACTGCGATCAATGTGTAGACTGTAGACTGTAGACGCGTAGACGCTCAACGCTCACTCACACGTTGACATTGCAATGTACACATGAATTTTAATAGTCACTACACTGTCCTATGTATAATATATACACTATACACTATACACTGTACACAAAACGACAAGTCAGCGACCGACCAAGGAGATGTTTGACACAAGACAAACTCACCATATTTCCTTCAATTTGTCTCCAACAGTTTGCTTTCTATCAATCATCCATCGCACAACCTACAATCTTCCATCTACACCTTAAAACAGGTCTACAACTTGTACAACCTACAGTCAACACCACCAGTTTGCACAATTCATGTCTTGTGTCTCGTCCACATATCTTCTAAGCCTTTCATCTCTTTAGCTTCCTTTCTGTATCCTATATCCGTTATGTATTGTGTATACATTGGGAATTTTTCCAGACACAACCTGCAAAAGACTCCGAACTTGTACATTTTACTTATTAACTTGCTTAAACCGCACATTTTATAGATCCACCTTGACCGCTAGAATATCTAAAATATCTAGACTATCTGGACTCTGGATTCTAGACTATATTATACTATATGACCGATGCTCAATCCACGCCAACATTTAAAGCTAGCAGCTCTGATAGCATTTTACACACTACAAAATATATATAAAAATGTCCATGTCCTATTATTTTGTGTGATAAACGACACATTATTTATAGCAAGCAGCATGCATCACTGACGTTACATTATCTGTATTCTGTATTACGAATAACAAGTGAGACAAGTTCTGGCGGAATTTTCAGTTTACACCTACACCCTACACTGTACGTGGCGACCGGCGACGACCAAAGCATAAACGCGAATGTAAATAATGCGACTTTCCCCTACAAGCCAAAAGCCAAAAGTACACCTTAATATAATTATAGATGTGTGGGAGGAAGGAGAAGTGAGTTGGTGGTTTTTGTGACTTGTGGTAAATGGTACATTTGCCGAAATAAAATGCAAAACATAAAAGTAAAAAATCCTCACTTTGTCACAATTTTCCATCGCCTTGGCCCTTGACAGCAGAAATGATTTATGCACTGGAAGCGAAGCTGACGATTGACTATGCAAATAGACACGAGGATTCTAATACGCGGCTTTGCTTTCTAAAAAGAGGATTTTACGTTATACAGGAGAAAGAACGGTAACAAGGACCAAACGGAAAGGAAATGTTTGAAAGGACGGTTTTGTGAATTGTAGTGGTTATTTACCTACTTCGTTTGGTCAATTATTTATTAATTGAGGTCGGACTAAGCTTTCCGACTGGACTTTTGAAAGCGATAAGAGTAGAAAACTCAGAACCAGAACCAGAACCGCAGGAAAATCCATATCCATATCTACATTATGTATGTTTACCCATCTATTATTATTCAATGCCAACTCTTTGCTTTTCCACTTCTATTTTCTCTCTCAGTTTTTTGATACTCGTACTCGTATTTGTATTTTGTATACATGTAAAATTTACAATGTACAATGTACAATGTTCCATGTTCATATTCACACTCGTGCTCATTTCTACTGTTTGCACAAGCAGTATAAATGTTTAAGTGAGACACGTTCTTATTTTTTCATACTGTACACTGTACAATCACTATGTATATTGTGTATGTATCCATTATTTAGTATGTAGTATCTAGTATCTACAACTTACACAATATTATAGGTTACCTTTGTTTTTTGGGGGTCACAGAGAACGTTAATTATATGGATAATAATACTGCTACGGAGAACAAAACAACACACAAACACTTTTGAATTATACAGTACACATTGTACTCGTCGAATATTTAGTTGAAAACTAGAACCCGTAAAGTAAAGTTTCAAGTGTGCGGAAATCCGTTCTCTTCCGTCACAACTTAAGTAACTTTATGAAAATTAAATATTACGAAAGAATAGCCAGAAAGGTCAAGAGTCAAGAGTCAATAGTCATGATTTACGGTTAAACCACACCAGTCAAAAGGCTTATTTAATTCACGGTCAAAATAGTGTCAATACTCAGAACAAGCAGTCATTGAAAATCGGAAGCATATTGTAGCAATTGTCCATGCTTTTTAGCTCTTAGGTACATTTTAGCTCTTTAGGTACATTTATTAGGTAGTTATGAAATTGTAGTGTGGACTTAAAAAACTGTTAGCAATTTTAATTTGGGTCTCGCATCTACTAATTATGGTATACAAGTAAAAACGCCCGTCACATGACGGGACAAATAGAGTGTCTATAGAATCCAAATCCGATGGTCAAAAAGCTTTGCACATTTCGTTTTAAATTCTCCACAGCATCTTGTTTGTAGCCAAAAATCGACTCACCTGTTTTTGTTCGTATGTAAGATTGTTGTATTTCAGCTCTCAATATTTTTTTCTTTACAGTACTCAAAAGTACAGCTATTATATTAGCCCAAATGAAACCTATTAGATTTCTTTCAAATGACTTCTGTCCAAGCAAATGCAACAGCTTACTACTTACTCCAGAGTAATAGCCATTTCTCTTAGCCAGAGTAGTAGCCTTTTCTCTTAGCCAAAGTAGTAGCCTTTTCTCTTAGCCAGAGTAGTAGCCTTTTCTCTTAGCCAGAGTAGTAGCCTTTTCTCTTAGCCAGAGTAGTAGCCTTTTCTCTTAGCTAGAGTGAGGCCTATTTCTCAAGAGCGTTACTCACCGAATGACGCCATCGGATACGGATTTTATAGAAGGTAGATTCTTCAACAGAAATTCAATTAATTCTAAATATACGCATTAGATATCCATAAATATTTTAACCAAAGCTTTGGTCCTCCCGGAGCAAACCATTGTGAATTATAAATATAGATTAAAGGCATTGCGTATGCGTCATGCGTCTAGAATCTAGAATCTAGAATCTAGATTCTAGACCTCTTGTTCTGACAAATCTCATAAGCTAGAAAAAAACCTTACAGTAGAACCCGCTAGCACTACACTGTGCGCTGAGAATCAAAAGTCCAGTCCATCTGAAAGGCTTCTCTGCTCATTGCCGTGGATGTAAAATGTACAAAGTACAATGTACACTGGACGTTGTATATATTGTACATCTTTGGCTGACGCTGATGATGAGACAAGGGAGAGGATGAGGTTGCTAAAAGTAGTATGGATTAATGTACATAAATAAGTTTGGCCAAGAGGAACTAGGGAGAAAGCACGCGCTTTTCTCTAGAAAAAGTAGCAGCGGTAAGAGAAAGGGAGAGAAAGGAAGCGTATATGATGAAATGAAATGAAGCTAATCAAGTGTTTTTGGGCTATGATAAATAATGAAGGGGAGAAAAATAAGAAACCCAAGAAACCCAACAAGAACAAGAAGAAAGTAGTAAGAAAGAACACTCCGGATTTGGATGATCCGAGTATCTGAATCCACATAAGAGAAAGAGAGGAAACTCTATTAAGTTTAATTCCACTCCTCGTTTCTCTTCCACTTTTCCACCAGCCAGCCAACCAGTTTCAGTTTCACTTCCACAGCCAGTTCATCCAGTTCTTGACTTGATTCTCGTTCTAGTTCTGGTCTGGTCTGGTTTTGAAATGATGATGACGAAGATGGTGATGAGGCTCATTTTGTGTATCATGAACATTTTTCTATAGCTTTACTCAGCCAAACCAAGCCAAGCCAAGCCAAGTGAGTCAAAGTTTTTCATACGCCTTTTCCCTTTCTCTGTTCTACGTGTTTTAGGTCTATATTTTATGTTCTATATGCGATATTCTTGCTCTAATCTGTAGTCTGTACTTGTAGCTTTAGTTGAGGAAGATGTAGAACGTAGAGCGTATACTGCAGAACTGTAGAATGTGGAATGTAGAGAGAATGAAAGATAGGAAATGACCGAGTGTCTTGTCTTGACATGACGTTTCCGATGTCTCTAATCAATTCTCATTTGGCCGCTGGTGCTCCGTCTCTCTCTGCCTCTCTTTATCCTCGCGGCTACCTCCGCCTCTTCTTCTTCTATGCGTCTCCGATTTTCTCCTTTTTCTTTCTCATCCTCATCCTTTTTCCTCTTCAAAAATAAAAGTACAGTAAAATCCCTCACAACACTTTCCCTCTTGAGCCTCGAGCCTCGAGTCTCGCGTCTTCTGCCTTACTTCTAGTGTGTATTGTGTATAAGATTGCGTCATTTGCTCTTGAAACTCGTCTTTAATCAACTTGATTTCCTTTTGTTCTATGCGTTCCTCTCCTCACTCCACGCAAATCAGCATCATGCTCGACCTCGTCATCATCATCATCTTTGTCTTCATTACACCGGAAATGGAGGGACAGAGACTAAGAGAAAGGAGCAAAGAATTTTCATCTCCATCAGTTTTATTTATTTATTTAATGGAAATGAAGATGAGAACGGAGATGAAGAGGTTGCGCACCTCTATTCTCTTTTAGTTCAAAATTCACAGTCAAATTCATCTAGAAATGGTAATTCATCTAGAATATAGAATGTGATGTTGAAATTGCTCCAAAATGAAGAGGACACAAGATGAGCTGTATTTTACAAAAAACACGTGCTTTTATGCAAAAAATCATGTTTTATAGGGAATTTCTTTCAGATGTACAACAAGTGTATTACATTTGAATATGTACAGATGTGTGTAATATATGTACAGGTTATAGTGTAAAGTGTAAGGTTCCTGCACTGTGGATTGGTTATTGGCTGGTTCGTTGAAATGTTACGACCGTCTCCTGGAGACCTGGAAGTTGTAGATTTCAATTGTCAGTCGTGGAAGTGAAAAAATGTAAAATGTAAATGTAAAAATGGAAATAATTCGACGCTCAACTATTCGTATTTGTATTCATAGGTATTTCTATTCACTTTATATTTCTATTGATGCGTTCTCTTCCCTTTTCTTCTTTTTTTCATACCATGCTCATATTGTTTCCACTTTCCGGTTTTTATCGGCTTGTGTTCTTCTGCACTTTCTTTTCTTGTTATTTTTGTTCTTCGACCTTATGCTCGAATTTTACATTGAGAATAATATTCCAGTACCTTCTTTTTCTCTCCTTCGCCTTGTCCATCTAATTCTCGTAGCCATTTTCAACAACAGACACTATAGACACTAAACCGTAATTTTTCAAGTCAAGTTTGTTCTACATCTTTTACATTGCATCATATTTACTGTCAAATTGAAATCCATGATCCAAGTGGAAGAACCAAGAATTGAGAATCCAGCATACAAAAGTCAGAGCCAGAAGCCATATTTATTCATGACAATTGAAAATCAAGGCTCAAGACTCGAGACAATCTGAAAAACTATCAGAATGTGAATGAATAAACAAAATATAAAATTCATGACCGATGAGTGAGTGAGTGAGTGAGTGAGTGAGTGAGGGAGAGAACGGAATGCGGAGATTTAAGAACCTGGTATCACTTTTATCTGCAAACTATATGTATATATACAGAGACAGCAAATTAAGGTTAAATCTGAAACGGAACTAGTGGATTGAGGGAGGAATGTAGAAATAATATAATGGAAAACCTGTTTGGTGTTTTCCTCCTCAATTCTCGCACTTTCCGCTTCCAGTATTCTCTACAATGTCACTGACACTGGCACTTGTAAAAACCTTTGAGCTCACATTTTTTAAATGCTACATAAAAGACGATGGGGATTATCAAACATTTTTGGTTTTTTATATTTCAAAAATATTGCGAGTCGGGATAAAAATAAGAGCAGGAAAAATGGTGGTAAAGCATTGGATTTAATTCCACTCTGCCCGTTTCCTGTCATGTGGAATGTAGAATGCAGAATGTGGAGTAGGGAATCATTTTGCTGGATATAGTAATATAAATACGTATAATATTATTATACCCCGTGATATTTTGCTCTTGTTTTATTATGTGAAGAATGTGTGGTTTCAATTTGAGATTTGAGTATAAATAAAATAGGAAAAAGGAGAAAAGGAAATTATTTCCATTCTTTTTACTCTCACTTGGTTTTGAGTGGAATGAAATCAAAAGCTTGGTTTTGCCACTTGATCTGTTTCACAATATCCTGTAGGGTTAAAGTGGTAAAGTGTGCTTTGGGTGTAAGTGTGCTCATCGCTTTTTTGAGGCATTTAGACTACATTTTTCAACCAAATCTTTTTTAAACATGAAAATAT
>JAQGBH010006120.1:0-13040 GCA_034698265.1 Sminthurinus aureus | reverse complement strand
TCAGTCATTTGTGGGAGAAAAGAGGGAAGATTTGGAGCATTTAGCATTTATAAAAAAAATCCGTGGTCTTTCATGTTTCTTAATGACTGTGGATTGTGGATTGTGGATAGGGAAAAGTATTCCTTTGGGCAATACTTTGTTCTTGTCCTTGTCTTGGTTTTGGTCTGGGCCTTTTGAGGATGGTAGGAAAAAGGGGGAATTGAAACAGGGATAAAGACCAAGACGAACAATCTGGAATCTGGGCTGTAGAAAAAGAGAGAAAAAAGGGGAAAGGATATGAAGGGTGACTTACGAATGACATCAATCACATGACTGGCCCCTTTGGACTGGACAAGCTCCCGATTGATCCCCTGACAAGTGACCAGGACGTTTCTATCTGTGCTCTCAATCTTGAAGGAAACGTTGGAGCTGGTCGTGTAGCCGCCGTCAAGAGATGAATAATGCGTCGTGTGAGCTGCATCCAGAGCTTGACCACCTCGAAACCAGGCAATGTCTACACAAAAACAACAACAAGAGACAACATACATCATCAACATCAACATGGAAAAAAGTAACTTGATTCCTTTTCTTCCACCATTTTGCAGACTATTTCAGTGGGCATTACAAATCATGAACCCGAGGATTACGTATTAATTAGTGCAAGGATATGTGTAGAGTGTACATACCTGCTTTCGGATTACTCGCAGAGGTGGCGCACGTGAAGGTGACAGTATCTCCGATTTTCGCTTCACTCGGTCCCGTTATCTTGACTTCTTGAGGGGCAACTGCAAAGTGAAAAATCAATACAAATAAATACAGAGTCATCAGCATCAACATCAAAATCATTATCATTATCCTTTTCATTATCATTGTCATTGTCGTTTTCATTATCCTTCTACTTTTCAACTGGTAGCGGATAAACGCACCAAATAGGTGGATAAATGTGCATGTGTGTAATTAACTCCTCCAAATCTCTTATCTCCCGAGTGCACTTTACCCGGTTAATTGTGAGCTCATTGCTCTATTCTCTATTCTCTATTCTCTATTCACGCTGTGTGTTGTGTGTTGTGTCTTGTGTGGCGAGCAAAACTGCGGGAATTCAGCACAACCAGAATCAAAAGCAGAGACCACACTGGAAAGTGGAAAGTGGAGGGGCGATAAGTAGACAATTTCCATTTTCATACAGTTTCAGTCTCTTTTGTCTCACTTTCCTTTCTTTTCTCCTTTTTTCCCTGTCCTTTTGTTTCCAGTTTCCATTTTCCAGCCAATATCTTCCAGTCGACGGAGCTTGGGATTGATAAGGAAAATAGAAATAGAAAATGGTGACGGAAGGAAGCGGAAGTGCAAGTGAATACGACCGAGTGAGTGTGTGAGTGTGAATGGGAATGGGAGCGAGGGAGACAACACAATTGCATTGTATGTGTACAGTGCAGATTCTCTGGTGCGAGAGGCCAAAAGGACGAGGAATTATTGCCCTTCTCTCCTCTTTTCTTGCTCCTTCTATTCCATTCTATGGAAGGTTGAGCGTTCAAGTAGAATTTAAGAGGAGGAAGAGGAACCAAATTAGAGGAGAAGAGGAGGAGAAAAAGAGGAACAAATGGCAAAAGCAAAGCTAGACAAATTAGCTGAAACACAAGACATTCATTCCCTTCTTTTTTTACTCGCTCCGCTCCCATTCTCCCATTCTCCCATTCTCCGTCTCTGAGTCACTCAACTTCTTGGACTTATTTTTCTACATTCTACATTCTCCACTTTCAATCCTGCACTGTGCATCGTCAGTCTTACATTTCTCACATTCTCAGAGTAAACTGAGCCGTGGTCTTATCATTTCAACTATCTGGATCTGCCGTAGATTCTACATTCTAGATTCTAAATGTGACTGAGAATGCGAATGCCAATATCAAATGTTATTGTGAATGTGGATGGATACCTCGGAAGAAACAAGTCGTGTCAAGTCTAAAATGAGAGGACGGTTAAAGAGTGAGTGAAATACTGAGCAAGTAGCAGCGGATTAGAGCAGAGACTCAAGACGGTAAATCTAGCGTATTTACATACAACATGTAGGAAATAGACGTAGGTTGCAGATGGAGGAAAATAACTTGTTGTACGATGTACGGTGTATGGCCGACGCCACTCGCCTACTCAACTACTCGACTACTCGACTTGTTTGCGGATGAGCAAATTGCTGGAATAGATAGTTACACTTACTTTTAGCCATCATGTTCATGTTCATGTTGATACAAGTTTTGTACTGGTTTCTGGGAGTTGGAGTGTGGAGAACTAAAGTATCCTTGCATGTGGTCCGAGAATAAACAAATGATGATACTTTCCTTTATGATTCTGCATCGCTTTATGTCTCCGCTATTGCACTTGGAACAGGAATGATGGTAGGAAAACAGAGCTCAATGCTCAATGCTCAATGGTAATGTTTAATGTCTGATATCTAATATCCAAGCCAACTACAACTACAGCTACAACTACAACAAGAAGGATTCCTCGTTCTCATTCTCATTCTTATTTGTATTGGTATTTATACTTGCATTCGTATTCGTATTCCTATTCGTATTCGTGTTTGTGTGTGTTTGTATTTGTTTTTGTATTTGTAGGTAGTGGATAGAAATTGTGAGGCTGGTCTTAGCTTTCTCGGTCTCAATTCTGAGGAGTTGTCTCAGTTTCAGATTTAGTGTAGAAATTTGTGCGTAGAGTGTAGAGTGTAGAATGTGGAATGTAAAAGATGATGGTGGGATTGGTAAGTGTGGTATGGTTTCATCGTTGGTTGATTCGGATGGTTCGGATGGTTGGACTCCTTTGGATTGGTTTTCCAGGTTCGAGGGAGAAGAACAACAAGAGGAAGAAGAAGAGACTCTGCACGGCAGGGGATATTACGCATAGCCCAAGTCATCGTCATTCCCGTTGCCGTTGCCATTGCCATCAGGAGTTTGGTTGTCGGTTGTTGGTGTTCCACCTCACTTGCTTTTATTACAATACTCGACCATTATTCCTCCTAGTATTCGAGTATTCGTAATTGTCGAGTCGAAGGAGGAAGAAGAGAGAGAGAGAAAGAAGATACTGCTCGTGTGGGGATTTATTTTAAGCTCCTCCTAAACAGGTGCATCTTCCACTCGTCCAAACACTCCGCAGTCTACACTCTACACTGTACACTGTACGCTCATATCTGTGTCATACAGACACAAAATCCCCATTATAATCAAACATTCTCTTCTCCACATTCTACAGTCTCGATTCTGGCTGCTATATTCTAGATTCTAGATTCTAGATCGTAGATGAATGGACGAGGATCAGGACGAAAATTAGAAAGAGAGCGAGAGTGAAAGAGCATAGAAAATAGAAATCCTATCCAACCCAATTCAGCACACACAACACACAAACACAGACAGACGACAAACGACAAACTGCATGAATCTTCTCGTCCGTAAATATGTAAAATGTAATAGACTTCTCCGAACCTCCAAGCTCCAAGCTCAAAGCTCCAAGCAACACAACTCGACTCACGACTCACAATTCACAACAAACTTTACTTGAACCACATCAAAATGCGAATTTCATTCTCATCTCTTCTCAATTCTCGATCTGGAATCGGGAAGGAGAAACTCGAGTCCCTTTTACAAATACTCAATGCTCAATGCTCAACACTGAATAGAATTAATATCGTCGCTTCCATTTTCCATTTTCTATTCAACTCGATAACTCGAACCTCGATAATTTTCAATTTCCAATTCCCACTCAAGAAAACTCTTGATTTTGGATCCCTTTTAATAAACAGTTCCCATTTCACTACACACTACACAAAACAACACACACAGTTGATGTTGCTTTAGGTTCACTCTAAATCTCTAAATAGGACCATTTAAATCGGATCCACTAAAATGAAACATCCATCATTCACCAATGAGACCACCACCAGATATTTGAGAAAATAGAGAAGAGAAAATAAAAAAGAAACCTCCCACCAAGCACCAGCCATCAGCCATCAACCTCAGAAATAATGTAAATAGTGGATAAATATTCCCTCTGTTTTGTCTTGTTCTGTCCCCACTGTCACCCGAGTCTTAATTACCTCCTTATTTATATTTATAGTTATCCCTTTTCACAACACTCTGATCCATTTGGACACGGATCCAGATTTCTAAGCTGAATCTAGAACCTAGAATCTAGAATCTCAACTGCAATTGTCAATTGTCGTGGGTGAGCATTGAGCATTGAGCATTGAGCATTGAGCATTGAGCATGTCACTCCCATTTATTTTCAGATCCATTTAAAATACACAAGCCAAGGAGCAACCATATAAATCTAAATAAGTGTGAGTCTCCTGTCCTTCTCGCGTCATTGACATGTTCTGCAAATTTCGGGCAAGATTCATTACTTTCCTCCGCACTCGCATGAAAACACTAAGCATTTCTCTCTCTCTCTCTCTCTTGTCTCTGCTTTATACATTTGGGCTTTGGGCTTTTTCAAATTTCTACATCATACAGCCAAACGACGAGAGAACCGAGCTCTGAAATCTGTAATCCGTAACCTAGTTTCAATTTTTATTAGTCTCACTGTATTGTAAATTCATGCACGTTAGCCGTGGGTGAAGAAAGAAAAGAGAGGAAAAGTCTATAGTTCCCAAAAAACAAAACAAGAGATTTTAGACTGCGGAGAATAATGCAAAATATTCAATTATATTTGAGACTCTCGACTCTAGAGTTTCGACTCGTTTCCTTCTCACATTAATCGAAAACGGCATCTTTGTCTTTGGATGTTTGTGAATTATAGCTCTGAAAATCCAGCATTTTACACGGGCGTTGAAGCTGATACAAATTATACAAATGGGATGACTTTCAGTCTTTGAGGCCTATTTATAAATGTCATAAGATGGCGTTATTACTCACTGCAACAAAACAGCACTGTACAGTGTACACTGTACACTAAAAAAAAGCCCAGCGTACACGTGCATCTTTTTCCTACATATAGTCAGTAGTCACAATGCACTTTTTTCATTACATATTTTCTCTGTGGAATTTACAAGTTAGAAGCGGAGTGTGTGTCTTGGTGTGTCTTGGTGTGTCTTGTCTCTGCTCATTTTTCCCAACAGAAAAGTAAAGAATGTGCAAAAAATCCAATGTTCAACATTCAACATCCGCGCTATGACGATGACGATGACGATGAAAATGGGTTTGAGAGGATAATTTTAAAAAGTGATTGCATTCCCAATACCATGCCAAAATAATAATGGACTAAGCTGCACTGAACACTGAACACTGAACACTGAACACTGAACAAGGTACAATTCATCTCCTCTTTTTGAAAAATTACCGGGTATTTTAAAATTATAAATTCCAAAATCCTCAATCCTCAATGGAAAATGATCGAAGATCGAATCTCTTTAAAAAAATATGGCAGACGCAAAATTGCCTGCCTTGATTTTTCCCCCTGTAATTCCACTTTACTTTGCTGTCTTGTGCATTATAAATGGTAAATTGAAAGCGGATCATCTTTTCCTTCGCTGTAAGCTGGAATCTTGTTCATTGTACATTGTACAAGTCGTAATTCCTGATTCCTGATTCATTTTATAACATGTAAAATGTAAGAGAAGATGCTATTTTAATGGTGCGCGTCATTCAACAACAACAACAACAACAATACCAGCAACATTAGAAAAAGGATCCACATTTCAATTTGTAATATCAATATACATTTTACACAGGGACGAGGCAAATTTATTTTATCGTACAAGACGGACAGAGACGGCCATTTTGTAATTTGTGCTTCATATTAAAAATGGAACATGGAAATGGATCAAAATTCAACATGCTTTTTTGAATTTCTGTGGAGTTTGAAGGTTTTTCAAATTTCAAAATGGACTCAAAAAGTCCATTTTGACTAAAGACGGTTTTTTCCCTTTTCATTTTGGGGGTGTAATATTTTAATATAAAAGTATGGCTGGATATTTTTTCCATTTTTTGTCCTCTTCTTGCACGAGGAAGGAGGCGTAGATGTACAATATACAATGCACAGTGTACAGTGTGTACTGGGTGCATGTGGGTAGTTGTGTGGGTTTTTCTGTACAAATTGCAGTGGTGATGGCAAAATGGGAAATGCAAAGAAAAAGAAAAGGCAAAAGAGTCTCTGTCTCTGTTTCTGTTTGAGTCTGAGGGAAATGGAAAAATCAAGACAGCATTTTGCAGACTAAAGACGACGAGACAAAAAGAAGAGGAAGAAGAAGACGAAGACGAAGACGGAGCAGAGGCACAATACTAATGGGTCGCTGTAAACAGATGGATGTGGGGAACAGATGGGAGACAGGAATCATTTTTCTACTCTCCATTCTCCACGCAGATCTCTATATTCTCTATTCTTACTTTTGCCATGGAGAAATATCTTACATTATATAAAATAGCGCAGAATGAGGCAACAACGTTTTTTCCTCCTCTTTAAATATGTACATATTTTTGGTTCCTATTGAGAAAATGAGTA
This sequence comes from Sminthurinus aureus, assembly GCA_034698265.1. Lineage (NCBI taxonomy): Eukaryota > Metazoa > Arthropoda > Collembola > Symphypleona > Katiannidae > Sminthurinus > Sminthurinus aureus. The sequence continues at coordinate 6,581 of JAQGBH010006120.1, read as the reverse complement.
AGAGATGAGGACCAAGGAGAAGGAGACGGAGACGGAGGGAGGAAAATGAAACACAAAGTGACACTCTCTTTTTTCTCTCCGAGTACAATAGAAAAGCGAGCATCAGTCAGATTCCACCACCAACAGCCATCAACCACCAAGCAACTCCAAAACACAAAAACTCCAAAACTCCAAAACTCCAAACGAGGAACGCCATTCACATTTTCTAATATTGTAAACAATATGAATTCGTTTTGGAGCGGATGACACCCAACAAAACAACACACGAGATAATAATATGGCGTTTCATCATATTACAAAGAGTAATGCAAGTGACACGAGACACGACAGCTCTCTATTTCCACTAAGTGTTCCGCCAACTCCAACTCCAACATCAGCTTCGGCTTCAGCTTCAGCTTTACAGTTTCTAAAAGTATCTTTAATAAGCAGGATATTTAAAAATGACTCTTTTTCCCATCTCCATCTCTTTTCTCTTTTCTCCGTCCTCCGTCTTTTTGAGCATTGAGCATTGAGCATTGAGCAGTGTCAAATGTCAAATGTCACACCACAATTCTCAAATCTATTCCTCTTTCTCTCTCTATAACCATTTTCCTGTACGCTGTACGCTGTACATTGTAGAGTCTTACAAATGACTCTTTTGTGTCTGCGTCTGTCTGTCTGTCATCTGAGACGGTTAAGAAATATTAGCAAAGGGTCAGGATGAGACAGACAAACGTGTCAATGGAACTCGGTGTCGTGACAATATGCCAATGCCAATACCAATACCAATACTAATGCCAATGACGGTAACGGTAACGGTGACAGTGACAATGACAAAGACAACCTGACCTTTATCCTCAACCTGTCTTCTTCTGTATCCACGTCAATTCCTCTCCATTTCACTTCATTGACTATTGACTTGACTTGAAATCTATTAGCCCTTTACTTGTTGGCACTGCCGAATTTTCCACCGAGAGCATCGAAGCAGCCAAAGGTGATTTCCGATTTGGCTTCAGCTCATCTTTGATCTCCGATGCTCAATCACCCTGACAATGACAATGACAATGATGAAACAAGGAATTTCTCCTCTCTATGATTTCTGACGAGTCAGTACAAAAAAAAATGGCGACTTTGTCCTGTACATTCAAAATCCACAAATACTCGAAAAATGCGCGAGTTTTGTACAGGATACAAAATGAAAGAAGGAGGAAAAGACAAGAGCCGATTCTACGCACTTTACACGCAATTTACGCACTCTACAGAAAATACAGAAAATACAGAAAATCCAGAAAATTCAGTATAAAATCTGTAGGAACTGGAGGAGAAATAGAAAAGAGAGACGCAAGACGCGAGACTCGAGACTGGTTCGGAACTGATAAAACCAAGAGTTTACAGTTTACAGACAGCACGTCTCTTTCATTACTCCGTTCTCCGTTCCTTTGGTCTGACTCGAGTTGAGTTTCTGTTGAGTTTGAGTTGGTTTGGTTTGGTTTGGTGTTGGGTTGGCTGGTGGAGGAGCATTTGTTACATTTAATCGTCTTAGATAAATTATGGGAGATGGAGACCAAATAGAAACCACAATCCCGCTTTTGACTGACACTCATATTTCACCAGCCATTCATTCATCTGCCTCTGTCAAATCATTCCACATCTCCCATCACCTTTTCCCTCTCTCCCTCTCCCTCTGCACCAAAACTACATGTAGAATCCGCTCTGAATATGATTTAATATGCATCATGCACCTTCTTCTCCACATTGCACAGATACAAGGATATAAATAGACACACAGACGCCACAAAATACAAAACACATTCACATTCAGTCGACAGCCTAACGCAATTTTCTTCTCCCTTTTCTTTTCTCTTCAAGTCATTTTGAAGATCCATCTCCATCCGATTTTGATACAAACATCCGCCTGCGATATCTTTTTATCCCTGTTCCGTATGCGGATACTTATCCGTATTCTAGTACTCTAGTATTCTAAGACAATGCGGTTGCCAAGGACAACGACAACGTCTAAACTCTAAACTCCAAACTCCAAACCTGACTGCAAACCGCATTTGTATTTCTTCTATTTACACACATTTGAAGACTGCAGTATTCTTCAACTGCCTCCGACTCTCCGTCTCGTCTCATCTCATCAGCAAGTGTCTCAAAGCTCAAAGCAGTTCTCAAATCTAAAATCGTTCCTGTATCAAATTTCCAGCAGTCCAAAAGAGACAAAAGACGGATAAAACTAGAATCAAAGCCACGTGCGTGTGGAGTCTGGAGTCTAAAAATTCCATGATATTTTCGCCATTCGTCTATTTTTCGACTGTCTACTGTTTACTGTGTAGTCTATTCAAATGAATGTTTCTCCTGTTCGCATCTCAAATCTCAAATCATTGCTTTTAGCAAGGGAAGGAAAATGACAAGATAATAATGAAAGCATGTTGTTTTACAAAGTTGACCCTTTGTTGATTTTGGTGTTGTTTGTTCTTTCTAGGTTTCTAGCTAAAGGGAAAATGGGAGAGAAAAAAGGTCAGGAATGGAGAACTATACCAAAACAAAACAACAAAAACAATATAAAGCAGACGACTTTTATCCATTTCCAAAACCAGAGCGGAACATGAACATCAAGTTTTTCAAGCCAAGTCCGTTTACCCACATTCCAAATCTAGAATCCAGAATCCAGAATCCAAGTCAATCCGACTGTAAAATCAAAGGGCTGGAAAAGAGCTGGAAAAGTGGATCACGTTTTATACGCACAAAATGAAGACAAATCAAGTCAAGTAAAAGACAGAGAAGAAACTGGATCCATGGATCCATCTTGCGCACGACTTGCCTTCATCTTCCTCTTCCTCCGACAACTTGAATGTCAACTTGAACGAAAACACGCCGCTTTTACATTTTACATGCACAAACACAAACACAAACATGTTCATCCCAAAACTGAAACGGAAGCCGAAAAAGGACCAACAACTTTGCGGATGAAAGATGAAAGATGAACGATGCTTCCATGCAACAATCAACGCACTTTGTAAAATCATACAATCATACAAGTCATTACAAAAACCAGAACAAACCGGAAACTGGAAATTGGTGCACAATTAAATTACACTAAATTGTCTGAAAAATCCCTTATCGTTTCACTTTTCAAGAACAAGATTTGGAGGAATATGCCCTGTAAAAATATGGCTGAAATTTTAAATGTCATAGGTAATAGAAAAAGATGGACTTACAAAAGACGGTGAGTGTGACGTCGGCAATTTTGGGTCGAACACTCATAATGTTGGTGGCTTCACACCGATATCTGGCGAGATTGTCTCGAGTGGAGGCGACGAACTTGAGATCATTTCTTGACTCTCGCCCCTGCGTCGCATAAGTTGAGTCGATTCGCACGTCATTTCGGAACCAAATGAGCTCTGCCAGTGGATTTCCACCTCTGGAAATGCAGGTCAAAGTCACCGAGTCGTTCTCACGGATCAGGTCACCTTCCCGATAACCGTCGATTCGCGGAGCTCCTGGTGGATCTATTTTCAACAATCAAACAATCAAATACGTAAACACACAAGAATCAGCATCATTTACACATTTTCTTTATTTTCTTTATTCCATTTAAACTGCAAGTGCCGTCCAAATACAACATAATAAAATAAAAACTTTAGTCAAACTAGAGAAAATAGGTACAAAATACAAAATGAATCTGTCAACTTTCTCTTTCCACGCGGGAAATTTCGAGGAAAATTTCCCGTGTCTCTATTTTAACTACGCCCGTGTCAATAAAACATTTCATTCTTTCTTTCTCTTTTCTACTGTGGTTGTTTTATTCATGTATTTCTTTTCATGGAAAAATGACTGAGCTCGGGACTGTGCTGCACTACGCAACTGAGCTGAGTTTTTCAGGCTTCTTTCGTGGAACTTGGAGCTCACTCCAAACTCGTGTCCACACTCTCATCAGAAAGTTGTGTGGCATAAAAGCGCATAAAATATGTATAAATGTAAAAAAAGTAAATCCCGAGCGCATTTTCCCGTTTCTCTTCTGTCGTTCGTTACTCTAATATAAAATAACATGTGCGTACGGCATAAGCACAAGGCACAAGTAGGAAATTCGTCAATTTTCAAGCTTCTTTGTTAGTTTAACCTAAAAATAGCTTATATGCCGTCGCATGCCATTCTGAATTCTCTCATTTCTTGGACATGGACAAATTTAAGAGTAATTTGAAGGTTTTTGTTATTCTTTTTATTCCTTTATCCGACTTTCTTGCATTTTTACAGGGCTATTAAATGAATTGGAGAAACATAATTTAATAAGAAAACGGGAATAGGAGAAAGAGGAGCATACAACATACAAAATACAAAATACAAATCAAGAGATAGAAATAAGCGTGTTTTGTTCTGAGCACTCACATTGAACAGAGAGGTAGACGGTGATTCTCTGGGGCGAGCTGGATGATAAGGCTGGATGTCTCGCTTCACACGTGAAATTGGCTCGGTCATCTTCTGTCGTGGGTACAAATCGGATTTTACTCCGCGTCGTATTCATCTTCACCCTTACGCCGTCCCGCACCATTTCAAGTTCCTCCGTCGTGTCCTCTCTCGTCTCTGTAAATTGTAAATCAAGTCAAATCAAACAAAAGATAAACAAAAGGTAAACACACATTTCATCATTTTGTACCATGAAAAATGGCTAAAATTACTCCCACATGTTTTTCCGCTTTTGGAGTCCGAAATTGGCATAGATATTTTAATGACAATCGACAATCGACAGTCGACAATTTGCAGTCATTTACACTCTTTCTGTACAGTTCAACGGCAAGTTGGGGGTTGGGAATAAAGGGAAAAATTCCATCTTCTCCATTTTCCAATCTTTTTCATGCAGATAATAAAATAGGCGGAAAGGACTAGTTGCTCGTTCTCCGTGTGTAAATGTGAAGAGGAGAGGAGGATATGAATTTGGATGTGGCTGAGAATGAGAATGTCCTCATAAATTTGGGACAGACTCCTAGTGCCTGACCAAGTGCATTAGCGAGTGAAAAGTGCTAGTTAGAGAGAAGAAATGATCCAAATTCGGATCCACACGAGTCTCAACTATCTCTATTCAAACTCTCCTTTTCTTTCTCTTTCCTTTAATATTTTGGGAAAACGTGGAAAGTAGCCTACTTTTACCTTGTGCATTCTAGATTCTAGATTCTACACAAACCGAACTCGTTATCCTCATATTGTCATAGGACAGTCATAGGATATGAAATGAAATGATAATATTATTATTATCCACGAGTGTGTATATTTCTGGAAATTGTCTCTCCAACGACCAAAGAAAGACAAAGGAGAATGGAGAAAGGTCCGATTCGGATTCGGATTTCGACTGCAGCTGAAAAACTAGAACTAGGACGATAACGATAACTGTCCACTTAACTGCCGTTGTTCGGATCTCTCTTTTCTCTTTCTCTTTGTCTTGTTCATTTCAACCTTTTTCTTTGAGTCTTTTGAGTCTTTTGAGTGTGAACTTTGTACATTTGTACATTTGAAATTCAAATGGAAATAGAAAAAGAAACGGCTAACGGCCTCAGTTTCACATTTGTTATTCATCATTCATCACATTGATAAGAGGGATCAAACTGGTAGTTTCATCTTTTGAATTTTTACGAGCAAAAATCCAAAATCCTCACAACTCAGAACCAGAGTAACAGCTCGTTTTATTATTATCCTCCATATTTTATGCATGTACAATTTCGTTTCATTCGTCATGACGCGGGAGGAAGCAGAGTGAGTCTGGAATTTGGAGTGTGTGCGGAAAATCCAATCCAATCCAATCCAATTTCATTCATGTAATTAGTAGAATTATTAATCAAAATTGGTGCGGTGGTCAAGTTGAAGGGACTAAATCATCATCATGATGATTTTTGAACGTTTCTCCTCCATTTATTCTCTGTCGAGTGGAGAGTGTATGTGTATGTGTAGCGCGTTGGTAGGAGGGAATTTTTGAATCGATTGCAGAGTAAACAAGGCTCAAGAGTCAAAATTCAAAAAGCTCGTCTACTCTTTACTCAATGACGTTGTAAGGTTTTGTACATGCGAGAGGGAAATTAAATGACTTTGGCTTTGGATTCGACTAGTTTGGCTGGATTTGGCTGGGTTTGGAAAGGGAGTAAATGTAAATGAAGAGCATCAATCTTTAATTTGGCCCGTCAGCAACGCGTCGTTATCCAAGTTAAACGTCTTAACTTTCACTTCCGCCGGGCTTTTTCTCCTCTCTTTTCAAATATAGGCAAGTCCTGCTCCTACCCACTTTCTAATCTCTATTCTATTCTCATCCTCATTCTCATCCTCATTCTCATTCTTCTTCTCACATTCGCATGATGATGGCTCTCTGCTCTGCTGTGTGCTGTGTGTAATTCAATTAAAAACTTTGGAGATGGATGCGGTGAGCATCCATCAAAAGCAGATTGACAAACGAGTCCGAGATTCACTCCTCTTTTCTCTTTGTCTGCTTCCTTCTCGGAACAGAAATGTTTACAGAACTACTCATTCTACTTTATACACTGTACATTAGAGATCCTCAAAAAAACATGTTTTGAGAAAATCTAAGCCAGGACCCCGCCATATCGTTCCTTTTGATG
>JAQGBH010006119.1:0-13041 GCA_034698265.1 Sminthurinus aureus | reverse complement strand
ATTTTTTTTAAAATAAATCCTTGGAGCGGAAAATACAAATAATTCCCAAATCCTGTTAGTGGTTTGCCTCTAGAGTAACCTTTTGTATAATATTCTCTCTATTGTGCACTGTGAGAGTATCTCTACTCGGAGAGTATCTTTTACTTTCTACTTGGAATGAAAAGGATGTGGGATGTGGAAAGAGAAATGGCTAGCTCATTAATTAGTTATGGAGGCAAATGCTCTCTTTTCCTTTATATTGCTATTACAATCATCTTCATTTATTATCTAACTTTATCCTTCTTCTTCTCTCTTTCTACCTTTATACTTTGTACTTTCTACACCTTCACCGGCACTCTCTCTTCTTTGAAATAAACAAGTACATCCTTAACAGAGCACAGGTAGGTACTTGATACTTGATATAAAAAACTACGAGCGTGTATCGTACACAAGTAGACTGTAAACGATGTCTAGATTCTAGATCTAGCAATAGTATAGAAGACTATAGTAATATTATGTACAATTTATACATAGTACCATCAGAACTAGAACCTAGAATAGAAAAGTTTATTTTATTTTAGATTTTAGACAACAGCTCAAGACACTACAAGATACAAGATCTAAAATAATATAATATTCAAGATACATCAAAAGAAACAGTAGTAAAACTGAGGATATAAAGTTTAATTAGTGTCTGTGGTGAGTTCAATAGTCAACTAGGGGATTGGGGTCTGTAAAACTAAATAATTCTATGACCAATGAGAGTTGAAAGATCTAGAATCTAGAATCATCTAAAATTTAACACTTACCAAAATAATACATAGTCTTGCATCTTGCTTGAAAAACAAATTGTAATCATAATACGGTGAACGTGATGTACATATTATTATTTTTCCTGTGTTTTTTTCTTCCCTTCTTTTCCTATTAATAAACAATTTAGATTTTCAATAAACCAAGATGAAATCCCTGTTGTGGACTCTATCGCTCACTTTACTCTTTGCTGGAGTGTGTCAAGGGTGGGGAGGACTGTTTAACAGATTCAGCCCAGAACTACTCTCAAATCTTGGATATGGTGGATTCAGCTCTTACAAATTGCAGCCTCTTCTTAATGTATGACAAGTTTTAGTATTACAAATTATTATTATTATTATTATTAATATCTATTTTTAATTAAAAAATTTATCAAATATCAAGTACTTTTTATTTTTTACTATAAAAAATTGGAGTACGTGAAACTTTTAAAAACAACCAAAAACGTTTCGTATTGCGTATTATTACTAGTATTTTATCATGTATCATGTGCCGTGTGCGCCTTTTCAATTTCTAAAAATTCCGACGTGAAGCTTAAAAGTATGATGTAAAAAATATTTGAATGTATATGATGCAACCACTCTGAGAAATGTTCTTAGCAATTATTCAACTTTTTCATGCTGTGGAAGTTTAATCTAGTCTACATGAAGTATTAAGTATGAAGTGTATAAAATATAAACTAAAAGTGAAAGCAGCTGTTAGGAAGAGGAAACGGACTGGCAGTTGGCAGTCCAAAGTTTTTTGAAGAAAAGTTTGTGCAAAGTTGGAAATTGAATTTTTATTCCGTGAGTACATGTGTAAAATGTAAGATGTAGAGAATTTCATATGAAACAGAAAATGTGATGAGGAAAAAGATGAAAACATTTTTCCGGTCTGTCATACGTGATGAATAATAACACCCAATATCTAAAGGATGTTGCACACGTAGAATCAAGAATCCATACAATCTAGAGCCAATATCCGAGGAAATTACAGAATGACATTTGAAAATGTTCTCACTTGTATCCTCTATTGATTTATCCGTGTAATATCTAGTTCAACTCAACTGACTCTTCAGTGAGTGAAGGAATCTGAATGGGTACTGAAAATGTAGCAATATATGTTTCAATTTCCTCGTCCGATATCTCGAGTCTCGAGTCGTGAGACAAGAGACAAGAGATGAACATTGTACATAGAGCATGTATCCATTCACATTGCACGTCTTGTACAAAAATCCACATTTACATCCAACATCCAACAGGATTTTTTATGACGTGCTTCCATATGTCGACCTTGTCAAAGTTAAATTGGAAAAGTCATTGTATATTTTATATGCACGCCGTTTCCAACGTCAGAACTTCAAGTTCCAAACTCCAAGTTTTACAAGTTACAAGTACATTACTTTTGCATAACAAAACCCGTACATTTTTATCACATGTTACATTTTATGTGTACACATCACCTATTTTTTCTCCTTCCTATTGTTTCAAGTAAATAATAAATACAGATAGAAAAGTTAATATTCTGGATTCTGGAACTTGGAAAAGAGAAAATATGGTGAAAATGGGTTAAATGTGACAATAGAAATCGAAAGTAAAAGCAAGCTATTCAAATTCAATGTCTGGTGTTTGGCATTTTCACTGTCCTTTTACAGTAATAATTTTTATAATCCAGAATCCGGAAAATGTGCTGTTACATTTTACTGCCTGTACTCTCAATTGTAAAAAAAGTTACTCTATGCTCTATACTCTGTACAAATTCTAAAGTTTCCAGTCAAGTCTCTAGTCTGTAGTCTGATTTGTGATTTGTGATTGTGTGAGTACTTAATATTTAATGCACCTAGATTTTTGTGTCTCAATTATTCCAGTCTACTTATTATTATTTCCTTGTGACTTGTGACCTTAATTCACGTAATAGTTAAAGATTAGCCAAAGTTTGCTGTTTGCTCAAAGATACGTAAACAAAGCTGATATGCATGATTTCTAATTTCTAAATTTATCGCATATATCATACATGTATCCAAATACATGAATTGTGCAAATAATTCGGCCGTTAGACATTGGGCATTACACTTTACACTCAGTCATTTTTAGCCTCATGAATTTACTATCGTTTTTATTATTTATAGTTTCGTTACATATCTAGTATCTACTGGCGTGTATGGTGTATGTTTTATAAGCTGTATACCGTTTGTCTAAGGCATATCTACTATCTATAGTCTATAGTTGAGTAGAAATTAAAAATTAGAGTGCCTGGGCATTGTGCAACATGATCGAGGAAAACATGTAATAAAATGGAGTAACTTGTTCAGCACGAACTCGGAATCACTGGGTCGGATTAAATCCAACTGCTACTGCTACTGATTACTGATTTTAAATGGAAAATTGAAAATGGAATGGAAAAACTGCTCAAATTATGTATTATGTATTTTGTATCATATGACTATTTTTACCTTTACCATTTACGTGTATGACGTAAATTTACGTAAAGGTAAAAAAAACAATTTCGACAGTGACCGGTGACCGGTGACGGTATGTGTATTGATCGTTGTCGTTATCGTTATCGTCATCATTAGTCCTCAATTTTTCTGAATACTTTTTTGGTGCTCGTAATTAATAATAAAATGTAGCATCGATAAGAGATACATGGGTCTTTTAATGGTATTTTTTGTCTTAATATCATCAACTTGATTGGATACAGAGAAAATGTACAGTGAAAGTCTCCATTTTTCAATATTGTATTGAATATTGACCATCGAGAAAATTGCAGCTTTCCAGTGAAAACATTTCAACTTTTTTGATTGAACAAATAGCAAATACTTGAGAAAAAGTGATGTAAGATTGAATACTGAATCACTCGTTTCTAGGTTCCCGGTAAAACGTGACTCATGTTTCGTGATTCATGTTGTAATAACAGATAAGTGTACAATGAACAATGTTCAATGGAAATTGTACGGTTATATCTCGAAAACGTAGGCAAGGGACTATACTAGCTTCTGACTATTGATTTCCCACTTTCATTTGACTATTCATTCCATTTCAATCCAGATTCCAGTTCTACATAATAACATAATAGTTGCATGTAGGTTGCTTTTCTATCACGTTTCACTCACTCAAATTCCATCACCTGATGACATCAACATTAGCATTAACATAAACACGGGCGATACTAAATGTAGTACGGTGACGAGTAAATTTATCTGTGCAAAATAATGAGTCAGAGGAGAACCGTGGAACCCTTTGTTTTCCTTTTAGTTTTTCAAGTCTAGTTCTGAATTTCAAGTGTCAAATAGGCCTTTTGAAATGTAAAATGACAACTGCGGAAGACGGAAGGGTAAAATGTAACTAGAATCTAGAATGAGCCAAAAAATGAATCGAAATGTAAAATGGTCTCCCACTCATTCTTCTGACTTCTGATGCAATACAATATTCTGCAGTCTTCATTGTTTAGCTTCAAGCTTCAACTAAGTAGCGTCATTGGTGGGATTTGTACACTTATTATGAAAAGACGGAAGGCACAAAGCACAAAACACATGATAAAAATTACTAAGGATAAATGTGAACCAGGAACGAGGAAGCGTTTGAAAATTGACAATGGGAAAGTGATTGACATTGAACATTGAAACTTTAAAATTTTTAAACTTCCTTCAAGTTCCTACATCATACAACAGGAATTACAAAAAAAGAGTTATGAGTAAATACGGTGTAAAATGTCATAAAATCTGTATTCAATTTCCGGCAAGTTGAAGTTTATTCTTTGATGTGTGATATGTGATATGTGATGTCATTCTTTTTCTTTTATATTTATATTTCCATTGTACAGAAAATAGAGAAAGGAGAATTGGAGGAAGTCATGAATGAGGGGATTTCTGAAGGTGCACCCGTTGAGGCTTGCTATGGTGAGTCGTCCAAATTTGGTACTTGTTTCTCTATTATCCAAATTATAAATTATTATTACCGTCATGACATTTGACATGTCCAATATTTCATATATTCCATATTTTGACGATTGACAATTGACAATTGACGACACCTTTGAAGTGTTAACTAATTTTTGGATTTGTATTCTTCCGTTTCTGATGGAATTATAGGCAAGAAATGCACAGCTAATGAGCACTGCTGCCCTGGACATGCCTGTGTTGACACTGATGGAGGTGAGTAATTTCTTTACAATAATATTAAATTCTAAGATAAATGACACGAACCAATGAAAGTGTAAAATGTACAAGAAAAAATAACTTGTGTTCGTTTTTCCTGCGTTAGAAATTTCCTTGCCTTTTAATCCCTTTTTGGACCAATTTTATTACTATACAAAGCTATAAAAAATTATTTCCTTTCAATTATAATGCGTCATAATTCATAATGAAAAATGAGAGTTTGAAAGTTCTATTTTCAGCTCCTTTTATTTTAAAATTATCCTTGATTGGATTGCTTAAACCGTTGTAAGTTTTAAGCTGTCAGTGGATAATGAATTGGGGCAGTACGAGTGTTTGTTCTGTAAAAATTGGATTAAAAAAATATCAAGCACGACTTGAAACTGGAAGCCAAAAGACGGAAAAGTTATGTCATTTGAAATTTGACTCCCACGCCCCGTTGATACAATGAAAATTTTGGGCCTGTGTGGGTGTTCCAAGTTTGGTGTTTGGAGTTTGGATTTTCACACTTTTACACTTTCAGTGGTTCATATTTCAATCATCTTTCACTCCTCTCCTCTAAATTATAAATGAAAGTACATTTTACGCAATATTACTTGTCACCTGATGATGTTACTTGTCTTTGTTCCTGTATCGTTTATTTGCTTTCACTATTGATCATTTGACGATTGACGATTAACGAAGCTCTCTTGTTTAATTTGTACATGACCTTTTAAAACACACAACACACAAGATAGTACGAGTTTTTGATGAAATTAAGAGTTTAATGGGATGAGTGATGAGTAATGCGTATAATATTGACAATGGACAATTATGATGATGTTTACGATCAGAGTTTACGATGAAGTAATCATTTTAACTTGTATCCCGGATTAATTTTAACTTGTTACTAACAATTGACGATTACCGGATTATCGAATGATTACAAATTACAAACGTTTTGATATTCGATATTTGATGGTTGATGTTTGATGTTTGATGCTAAAAATTAATTGTAATCATTTTTTTCTATCCATTCTCTTTAGTCGTCGGAACTTGTTTACCCATGTTTGGAGCAAAGCAAGGAGAAATGTGTGAGCGAGACTCGGATTGTGAGTCGGGATTAATTTGCTCTGGATCCGACCTCAAAACCTGTACACCAGTGTCTGCAAAGAAACAATACGGTCAGTGACATTTTTTTATATTTTATTTTTCACATATTACTCGCAATACTAAATGTAATTTCCAATTTCCATATTTTCCAATTCATCTGGTAAAATTTCTATTTAGTCCATATGCATTTTTATTAAATATGCAGTCCAACAATTAAAATTGCCGGTAGCTTATAGTTAATCATTAGTCAGCATGGAAAATGGAAAATGGAAAAGGAGCTAGTGAGTTTCTGAATTCGGAACTCTGAGTCATTTGTTCATTAGTCAGTATCATAAAGTTGTGATTATGCCGAATTTACAAATTTCCGTATTTGGTATTTGGCGTAGTGGTCGATAGTCGATAATGATGATTGTGATTGTGATGAATACTACGCAGTTTTTATAGAGTATAGAATAATAGGATATAGACATACTTGTCATAAAATGTCAAGTACATGTTAAATATTCAGTCAGTTGAGTTTTCAGCTTTCAGCTTTCTGTCACCCGCTCATTTCATTCATTCCGTCCATTTGCTGATTGCTATTAGTCATGTTCAATTTTTAAGGGTGCATTGTGTTGTGTATCGTGTACATTTTAATATGATACATGTATGACGCATTATCTATTATCTGGTGTTGGTGTTGGTGACCCGTGACAATATCACAAGAATCCGACACCAGGAAGCGGAACTGCGAGCGACTCCCATTATATTATGGATTATGTAACATTAAAATTATATCGACCTCTCTTCTCGTCTCTCACTTTTTCCAGACCAATCTACAATTTGTGAATTTTTTGTACGCCAACTTGCAAAAATTTCCCACACCTAAATACACAATACACAGTATACAAACATCGAAAATCGAAAGCCGACAGCCGAAATCCGAAAGGTTACACCAATCATCCTTCCCGTTTTCCTTTACTATTTACTACTGATATTTATCATCCATTTATCCATTATCATTTATTTAGCGACCAGCTCATCTTGAATCTTGATTCTTGATAGTGACAATTAATTTTAATATTGATTCACTCACCCAACAACCAACAACGCTACAATTTTCCCATAGATTTAGTTTCCGATTTTTTATTCTTGCTTGTGACTTGTGACATTTGGGAATTGGGAATTGAGTGGGTGAGAAATGACAAGTTGAATGTTAAATGCGAGGGCTAAAAACTGTGAGTATTATCACCCTTCAAAAGTCAATTTTTTCCCATTTAGTTATTAATACACTGCACATTGTGCATGGAAAATAAAGATGTAAAATTCCAGGAACACCATTTACCATTTCATTTATGAAATATCCCAACTCCCAACAAAACGAGAAATGAGAAAATGGCATGTACAAACTAGAAACATGGTAAATTGCGGTAGATGGAAGAGGAAAAGTTTTTAAATACCAGTATAGCTCGTGGGTGTAAGTGGAAAGTAGTCAGTAGTCAATACTTGTGGTACTTTTTTCCAATTTCCAATCTTCCAATCTTCCCGTCTCTAAGCAGTCTTCTAGCATGAAGTAAAGTAAAAGTGGTCTCTAACCTCCAAGTAGTACACTACAAACTACAAACTACAGACTACACAAGACAGAAGACAGAAAAACTACAGTGTACAAAATATTGGAGAAAGTTTTTCGGTTAACCTTTAGCATCTGCAGTGGAAATTTTCTAATTTCTAATATCCGATGGATCTGATGCAACATAAGTACCATGTACCATAGTACATAGTACACCATAGAGATAGGCACAAGATACAAGATACAAGTAGGATTTTGGTACGTTGGTGCTCTGGAATTGGGACTCGTGAGAAAGTTTTCAGTTTCAGTTTTTCCACCGTCGTTGGGAAAACAACGACGAGGAAAGTAAACCAGCTCATTCCAGAACAGAACAGAACATAAGAGAGGAGGATCTAGGATCTAGAATCTACAAAGATCCGAGATGCGAGCACGATGATAATAAAACTCGTAATGGATTTGCCCTGGAGGCTTAATCATATTTATTTCAGTATAAAGATATAAAGATTCTGCATGTACACTGCACTATGTATTGTATATTGTATTGCACATTGAGCTTTGAACATTGAGCATTGAACATGGCAGATGCACATTAGACACAGTCAAAAACAAAAGTGGAAATTGCCTTAATCTGTTCTGTTCTGGTCTGGTCTGGTTTCTGGTCTAGTTTGAGATTCTGTTTCAGTTCAAAAGGATACTAATATTTTACAGAGATCATGAACAGTCTAAAAACACATTCCATATTCCATTGAAATTTGAAACAGACAACTGAAAACTGAATCATGGAAAGTTTCATATAAACTTGATAAACTTCCAGACTCCAAGTTCCAGGTCAGACGCAGTCATTTCATTATATTTTGTCTACTATAATTTTATTTGTGAGTATTAACCATTAATTAAATCTAATGAACAATGAACAATGTGGATTTTATTGATTTAACTCTGTTTTTCCAGCGTACAATATACAATTTATTTTTCAAAAATATGACGTGGTTTTTGTTTAAATGAAAATGAATTAATAGAATACGTATGCATAATACATGTATCATGACTCACTGGTGTAGACTATATAATTATGCTCATTATGCATTACATAGATTTTAGTTATAATCATAATAATTAATAAGGCGTCTGAATGTGCGACACAAATTAGGATTTATCGTTAGCAAATAATGTCACGTAATTTCCTTCCTCTGTTTGCATTCGCCCTCGCTCCAGGTTCTAGGTTCTAGTTTCTAGTTTTTACTAGTTTTTCTCGTTACTTTTATTGACTATACGATAAACGATAAACGTGAATCTAAAGTGTGCAAAATTCTGTATAGAAAACTCTAGGTTACCTATTGAAGCGAAAAAAGGATCCAGTCGCGTTTAGTTGCTTAAATACTAAATAGTAAATACATGATCCAAGTTTCCAGCTGGATTTCCGCTCTCCGTCCTTTTCAATTCCATTTTCCAGGGAATTCGTATTAATCGAAACTCGAAACTGGAAACTTGAGACTGGAAACACTATAATGTATACATGACATCTTATATCTCATAGACTATAGACTATGTAGTCAATCTCTATATAATATATAGTAATAATTTCTACTTTGTGTACTACTTATATGAAATTTTCCGGACTTTCTCTCTCCTCTCCTTTCTCCAATTTCCAACATTATGCACAGTGCATAGTACATAGTCCATTGACGTAATCTCACTTCCCTTTACCAAATCCAGAGCCAGAGCCAGAACCAGAGTATTAAAGTACATGATGTAATGTAAAACATACAAGTGAATCAACAATTTAGTCTACATTCTACATATCGCCGACGGCGACGGCAACGGCATCCAGCACCATTTTATAGCGAATCCCGAACGAAAGTAGAAAATAATTATACTCCCAGGTAAATTGTAAATAGTAAATAATAATCAGTTTTCTCTCTGTCCTGATTACCTGATTAGAGTTTAGAATGCACAAAATTTCACCTTTTCACTTTCCAAATTGCACATGAGACGCGAATAAACGAAAAGCAGCGATATTATTTATTATTTATTATATTATTGAAAACTAAAAACTGAAAACTGAAAGAGACTAGTCATTAGGATTAAAATCTAGGATATCAGATTTGGTATTTGATTCATCCAGCATAATTTTGATGCAGAGAATTAAACATTAAATACCGCTGTAAAACTCACAATTTTACCTATAGAGATTCGAGATATATGTAAACTGGAAACTGAAAAGCCCAAGTACAAATTAAATCCATTTCCTCAAGTACTTAAAATGGTACACTTGTCGGAAAAAAAATTTTCGTCATTTTTGTGGCCTTTGCCATTTTTGGATTAAAAATAGCTTGTTTCGAGTCTAGATTCTAGTTTCTAGATTCTAGATATTTTAGTCTATAATCTACCATCAATCTGGAATCTGGAATTTAGAACATTGGAACATGCATAAAAATTATTAGGAAATATTATAGAGCGAGAGCGAGGAGCCTTTGTTCTTTGTTCTTTGTTGTGGTTGCGTGTTAATCCGCAACATTCATTAGATATTATGCATATTATTCTTATTTTGGAAATCAGTATTACCATTTTTACCAGTTAGCAGCAGACCACTCCCGTTTGAATCTGCACCTTTATTCTTTGTCGTTGTAGTATAATAAAATATAAAATACATTACTCCACGTTTTCTACTCATCCGAAATCCCAACAACAGGCTTCATGTTTTACATGAATTATGAATACAAATGAAAACTGGATTGAATTGGTGTGGCGTGGTGTTGCAAAACAATAAACAATAAACCGGTAGATGTAGCTGTACGTATATAAAAATGGACGTTTTTTTTCCCTTTTTTACATGTTATATTTCAGAGTTTTTCTGCTCCACCCCCAAAAGAATATATTTATAAGAAAATTATGTAGCAAGGCCTTCACTTACCTTGCACACACATTCCGGTTTTCCGGTTTCATTTCATGCTCCATATTCCATATTCCATAGTCCAAACTCTATGCTTTTTTTTCATTTTTGTCCATCACGAATCCAACGAGGAAGGAATAAGGAACAAAAGACGAAATGTCAATTTTCTTTTTTACTTTTTCCACTGTTTAAACGCATGCCCGCTCAACGTCCAACTTCCAACTTCCAATGTCAGATCCTTTGAAAAGGAATTATAATGTAAATGATGAATAAGAATAAGAAATGAGGTATAAAAGATATAATAATAAATGTACTTTAAGCTCCAAGCTCGTAGCTTGGAGCTCATTTATTTCACATTTCAAGGTAGAATTTGTGAATGAACCTCTACTTTGTGCTTTTAGAATTATTATAATTTATATAAAAATGTATAGGTGGATTCTATATTCTGAATCCTGACATTTTCAAAAGTAATGCTCCTGGCTTTTTATTTTTTAGTTGTACAAAATACAAAGGGAAATTATGCATGAATTATGGGTGTAGCGCTCAGTTCTCTGTTGTCCTTATCTTTTTTGTCTATCGACACAAAAGAGGTACTTAGTTTGTGGTCATTCATATCGATTTGTAATTTGTCTTTTTGTTGACTTAATTCCGCCAGATTAAACTTTCTTCCCTCGTTTTTCCATGAACAAGAACAAGAAAAAGAACATGCAATGAAAAAACAAAGAACAAAGAACGCCGTACACTTTACTCATTTTACTTATACATTTTTCCCATTTTATAATGAAAACAAAACTGGCAAGTCGTTTCTCTGATAAAACGTGGGTAAAGTCAAAAGTCAAAAGTGTAAAGTTGAAAGCGTCAATATAAAAGCTGTTTTTAGATTCTAGAAAACTAGAGTCAATTTTTTACAGTATAATTTTTGCATTATATTATTATTAATGGATTTTACAGCTCTATGTACGAGTTTAGTAAATTTCTGACGTTTACCTTTTACGATGATGATGGAACACAAAAAAGTAAAAAAAGAGCTGCATTAAATATTTGCAGTTAAAAATCACTAGTCCAAAAGGGTAAAAAATCCACTGCATAATAATGTATTGGATTTCCAAATTGATTTCAATTTTCAGTGGAATACAATAATATAAAATTCTCCCGATTTTGATTCAACTTATGAAAACAAAAAAAACATGAATAATAAATCAGTTTGTAAATTGAGCCATTTGCCATTCCATTCAGCTCGTGAGTTTTAAATAATCCGAAATCCGGCCTCTGAACTCAAAGAATTGACCATGACAAAACTGAATGCTCAATAGAGAAATATTCAATATTCAATTCAAAATCGGAAAATCCTCTCTGTGTAAATTTTCAAGTGCAGAATTCAAAATTGAGTGAATGAAGTAAAAACCAAGTAAATTTGTGTGTATCTTGAGTATCGATTTGTATTTTTTTGGTTCTTGTTTTTTAATTTTCTTTTTGTTGCTGTTCTTGGTTTCATGTTCCACGTTGTTCTTTTTTTATGAAAGGACTTGCCAAATCAAAATTGACGTAGGTATTTTGGTTGTCGGTATTTAGTATTTATGTTGGCAGTTGGCATGTGCAAAGTCTATCATTCTTGTTTCTTGATTCTTAAGGAAGGAGAAAGGATCCAAGTATAGCATGCTCAATGCCCAATGTTTACCTCGTGATTTTAATGGAGTATTTTGTGTGTAGTATGTACGCACACTGCATTTTTTAATGCGCAGAAAAAAAATTCCAATTCCAAGTATAAAAATAGACGACAACCCTATAATTTTTAATGTATAAATATATGCAATTCACTAGTGGTGTGGTGTGTAAAGTACAATTCAATATCTATATATAATATTTGCATGAACACGTTTATATATAAATCTGTGTAGCTTTCTTTTGTTTTGAAACTAAATAATAGAAACTAGAAGCAAAGCATTGATCATTGATCTTTACACTTTCTCTGTGGTTTTCATACGATACAATTGTACAATTCTCATACGTGTAGATCAGCAGCGTGTAGCAAGTTTCGCTATTTTCTTTACCTTTTGTTTCACCTTTTCATATTCCATATTCCGTTTTCATTATTCATTATTCAGGATTTAGTATGAAAATAGTGAAATCAGTATATAGGGCGACGTCTGAGACGTGAGACGTTAGACGGTTTCTTCCAAGTTTTAAAAGGTGCATTTTCCATTGTCTTGTTACTTTCTGGGTTTTGTAGCATCCGGAATCCGGAGTCGGGAGTTTTTCCTGTACATTGAACATTGTACAATTTATATGGTATATGATATTGTGTAGTACATCATTCATAATAATTTTCAATGCTCAATGGGAACTTTCTCCTTTTTCTAGTTTCTAGTGAGAACTGCAAATGCACATTGTACATTGTACATTCTAGATTCTAGATTGCTCATGTTGTGTTTTGTACAGGGTAAAAATGTTCCAAGTTTTTCCCTTGCTTTCAGATTTCAGAGATACTGAGCACTGTGCATTTTGAGCATTCCCGCATCAAAATCAGGAAACATGGTTCGGCCGAACAAAGTAGTTCGTTTTCGGCTGAAATACACAGCCGAATAT
>JAQGBH010006118.1:0-13046 GCA_034698265.1 Sminthurinus aureus | reverse complement strand
CGTTTTTGGTTTTATTTTAAAATACAATATAGCAAACCAATAGTGCATTCATACCAGATAACTGCGTGGCTTTAGAGCGTCACAGAAAGTTCTAAACCACTTGAAAAATATTTCGTGATTGATCTAAAAAACGTACAAACAAGAACTGCCATTTTCAAAGCTTTCAAAAGCTGTTACACAAGGAGGGGTTCAAATATAGAATGCTGAACACCAGAGCAGTTCTTGTAAACTCCCCGAGAATGGAGACGTTGGTTTTTTCCAATATTACTGAATTACAAATAAAGAGAAACTTCAAAATTTATATCATTACTGAGTATGCAAAACAAGCTGGTCATGAAATAGCCAGGTATTCTTACGATCGATACAAAACATCAGATGTTTGTGTTATTTTGCAGCAGTAAAAAGATTTTAATAATGCCTTAAAATTTTATAGGCTTCCACCTTATAGTCCAGAGGCAAGGTTCTATTAGTATTACTCCATGGCCGTGCAAAATCATACCTCTTTTTTTCCTAAAGTTAATCTATAATAATTTGTAAATAATTTGTTGCTCTTACAGCTCAACGCCATTGAATTTGTAAGTATTGTAAGGGATTAATCTGAGGCTTCGCAACATCAAAAGGCTACTTTTTAACATTTAATTTTTTCTAGGTCTGGGCCGATGTAAAGAACAAACTTCGTGAAACCAATGTAGAACAAACCATGACTGCTGCGAAAACGAGAACCACACAATACTTGCACAGTTATCCCAAAGAGAGATGGGCAAAAATCGTAGAACATGTGAAAAAGTAAGGACTTAAAGGATGCTTTAATGATTTTGTAGGTTGATCATTTATCATGCATTGCATTCACGTTTGTAGGATCGAGCAAAAGTACTGGGAGACGGACGGATTTCAAGAAGAAATCATGCAGGAAAATCCTGATATGGAGGTAAAATCCCACAATTTTACGAAACTAATCCGTTAATAAACTACATGGTTTAAAATACCGCTAATTTATTATAGTTGATAGATATGTGTTGTGGGTTACGGCCCTCTTTAAACACGAATAAATTCTATTCTATTCTATTCTATTCTAGTTGATAGATCCACTCACTGGAGAAGATGAGGAAGAGGACGAGGAGGAACGATTAAGGACTATGGAATTTCTCGATGGAGAAAGAAACATCATCGATGTCAATGTGGAAGAACTGGAGGACGGAAATCAGCAGGTCGTTTTTGAAAGCCAAAATCCTTTCAACGTCGAAGATTCGGACGTAGAATAATATAACAGAACATGAAATATAATTTATAAATTGTGGCAATTTTGAAAAACTAATTGTTTGACCATAACCACAACACAAAAAACATGGCAGGTAGAAAAACGTACTAAAATGATAAAAAAAGCCAAAAGAAAACACATAATATGTAAAACCATACAAAAGTGATAAAAATGCCATTGGAAATAGTATAACATGTAAAAAATTTTGAAATTAATATTAAAACGCATATGCGAGATCAGCAAATTTTTTTGGTCTAAAATCAAATTTTTCCCGATCAAAATCGTCAACATGGACGAAAACACCGAATTTCGGGTAAAAAATACCGAATTCTTGAATTCGGTTTTCATATTCGAGATCAGCAAATTTTTTTGGTATAAACTCATATTTTTCCCGGCCAAAACTAGGAACATTGACGGAAACACCGAATTTCGGGTCAAAAACACCGAATTCTTGAATTCGGTCTTCATATTCAAATTCAGCAAATTTTTTTGGTCTACAATCATTTTTTCCCGATCAAAACTAGCAACATCCACGGAAACACCGAATTTCGGGTTAAAAACACCGAAATTTTGCCATTCGGATGTCATAATCATAAACAGGTAAAGCAAGTCCACGTTTTATTACATATTAGCATGTATTTATATGACATGGAGAGAAATGGTGATAACCACCTGACGTGCTAATATACGTGCGAAAAAGTCGATCCACACTGTAGAAGAGTTCAGATGTCTCATAACATTATGCCTTGAGCGCCACTACTCATACACACTGAGTGATAAAGAAAATTTGTACGGATCAGTAAGTACTTTAAATCAAATTAAAAGTAACGAATAAATAAATAGTGAGTCAATTATCAAGCGTTTGAGAATAGGACATTTGAAATTTAAAATACCGTGTGAAGGTTCAGTTCAGTGGTGAGCTTTTTTTAAATGGCAGTTTATATTTATAAAATAAAACCAATTTTATTTCATGCTTTTCAGAAATATATAAAATGCTGCATCCAATCCAAAATTTTGCAAATTTTGATATCACCTACCTCTGAAGGCTGAAAAGATAATTCTCAACATCTTTATTTCAAAATGTGCTATAAAAGAACCTTCTAATCAATTATCAATATGATTTAATTTGTATAAACTCTTCAGACAAATATTATGTGGTGAATAAATCAGAAAGAAATGAGTAAACAATTAACACAGAGATAATATGAGCCAAAGTTTACATCAACCCATGATTCCCTAAACTTGGCTGGAATGCGAAGCATTATGTTAAAGAATGTGCGGTGAATTCCAATCGCACATTCTTTAACATAATGCTTCGCATTCTAGCCAAATTTAGGGAATCATGGGTTTACCTATAAACTTACTCATATGATTTCCAGACTATATAATATGAGTGGTTATTTATAGCATGTATAACGAAATTAAATGACAAGATAATGAACAACACACAATGATTATAAGTTAATGTTAAAGAATATATTTATTTAGTAGAATAATAATAATAATTTATAATTCTTGTACACTTAAATTGTACATATTATACAAATACACTACTTATAAACTCACAGATTGAATATAATAACAAGTAATATATAATTAGTAAATAATCTACATATAATTATAACATTACTATAAGCTTTTAGTTACTTTAGTTAATTCATTACATTAACATATCTTCCTCTAACTTAATTATTGGTGGCTGAAGATTTACTAAAACTGCACATAAATGCATAATTATATCAATATAGGGAATTAAATCTGTAGTTAGTGTATTGTGTAATATTTTATATATTTTTAATCTTCCCATTATACGCTCTACATGAATTCTAATACTAGCTATTTCGTATGTTTCACTAACTTGATTACTTGAAAATTGAAAGTTATCTTTTTTAGAAGCAAATGGAGGCATAATTAAAATTGTATCATCTATCATTTGTAAGTTTGGAAAACCTTTATCAGCCATTACTTTATCTCCTCTTTCTAACTTATTTAAAAGACCCGAATCATTAGTTATAAAAGTATCGGTTGCCCTTCCTCCGTACCCAGATGATAAAAAAGATATGAAACCGGAAGGGGTTACTCCAACTAAATACTTAACAGTAAAATGGCTCTTATACATGGAATACATTAAAACTCTTTTATCTACTGATGATGGTCGTTCAGTAAATATTTCTGTGCAGTCCAAAATAACTCTAGTATCAGGATGAAGATTTTTAAACCCGGCAGGCATTGTTTCCTGAATAGCTTGTCGACTGGGCCAAAAAATCCACTCTTTTGTAGCATAATACAATAATTCTAGTACTTTTTTAAATATAATTGATACAGCACTTGGAGAAACATCAAACATTGTTGCAATAAAAGAATAAGGAAGATCACTTTTGATTTTGATTAGAGTCATTAATAACTTGTTCTCCCATGTAATTTCATTAATAGCTAATTTATCTAAAGTAGGAAGTAAACTTAACAATAAACTAAAGGCGTTTGAAGAAACGGAAGTGAGACTCTTGAGCTTGGCTTCATTACATTTTACTGTATCATATCCATAAAATACACACACACGATTTATAGTTGAAGTTTGAGTCGAGGATTCCGATACTTTATTGGTTTTGGTTTGAATAGAAACGTCTGAGGTCGGAGAAATTTCTGTTTGAACAGAAGCCTAAAAACATAGAACCAAATATTATTAGTTATTAAAAGGTTGATATTAACTACATGTATATTTACATGCTACATTTATATAACATATAATATATAATATATCAATACTTTTCTAGCTAAATATTTAATGCATCAATAAAAAAATGTGTATCGTAGATATATTTAATACCTCAACTGCAGCATGTATATGCACTTCGTTCAAGTCATCCAGAATGATAGGTTCTTCATTAATAATATTTAAATGAATTTCATCATTATTAGCTGTGGCTGCTCTTGATAAGTTTTCTTCATTGGCTTGTCGTCTCTTTTGAGCCCTAAAAATAAACAAGATGACTAAATAATAAATAATCGTATGCATAAAATATATAATCGTGCATAAATTTTTTTATAATACTATATAAAAAATATATAAGACAGATCCACAACTTGCATATTGATGGGAAAATATATATAAGCTTTCAGATTTTTTTTGAAAAAATGGAAATCTTTTTTCGTATTTAAAACCATGTACCTTTCAAACCGAGACACGGATGCATTTGTTTCTGTTGTTGCATTCGACTCTACTTCTTCAGTGTGTGGATAAATTGATGGGTTAAAACTTGGATTAAGAGGATGTTCACTTTTCACATTGCCAACAAAGTGTTGGCTACAAATTTTAGAAATTTTATTGGGGATCCAGTCGCTTCCATCATTTCTAAATTATTCAAATACATGCATATATACTTTTTTATTATTTTTGAATCGTACATCGTAATTGACAATAATATTGAAGGCATATTATAATACATTATATGTATGTAGTATGTACACTGTACACAGAAAATAAGGATTTTCATGTATCGACTTACGTTTGCCTTTTGCAAAACCGAATCCACGTTTTTCTCCTCTCCATTTCCCATGGTCTAAAAGGAAACGAGTAGAACTTGACACCGGTAGTGTTGGCGTACGTGTTGGAACACCCAAAAACCGAACAAATTTGTCTGGATGACATTTTAAGTTTTCAAGATGAAAATTATTTTTGAAAAAACTTGTACAATGTACAAGTATTTTTAAATTTAATGCCAATTATGCATAGTACATTCATCAGTTCTACATCATCAATGCACTTGCATTGAAATGAGTACTGATTGTATTTTGGCTGCAATTTGATTGGCGCTACATTTATACATACATCACTATGTGTGTCGATCACTAAGCAATGCTACTACATGTAGAATAGCCTTAACGTGACTTTATATCCGTACAATGGTCATTTGTTGGGAATTTAATTGACTTTAAACCAAGAAAATTAACTATCGCTAATGCTTTTGTATGTGAAATACGGGTACATATGTACAAACGAGTCATTGTTCTAACTCCCTTGGTTACCGCTGCATGGTGGTGGCGCTATACGTTTTATCCTTTCTACAACTCTATAATTATGGATAATTTTCAATGTTCAATGTTCAACTGAGGAGATTCAAAAACGAATATTTTTTTCTCCATCAATTTTGAAAGAGGGAGAGGAGGAGCTGCCATTGAAATGTTATTCAGATCGAAACCTGAGTGGAGAAGCTATTTGTAATCCTACTGAACCGGGAATTCAATGTGTGACGCTCTCGTTCAAGGATCGTTATGGGGATAAACACAGTTTTCAGGGTTGCAGTGTGAATTTTGAGGAGGAGGAAGAATCCAGAAGTCCCAAAGTAAAACCACCCAAGAAATCCGGATGTAATTTCCATCCGATTGGTGTCAGCGGGAGTTATGATGTGCATGAATGCTACTGCAACACTCCAATGTGCAACAAACAGCGACAGTGTCAATGTAAAGAGCAGGAAAAAGCAAAGAGCAAGGCCAAATTCAAGGGCAAGGATCACGATGAAGCCCATGATGGCGTATCCAAGAACTTTGTACTTGATTTTGGAATGAATTGTATCATTATATTTTTAGTAATTATTAGTTTTTTGTTCAAAAATTTTGCATGATTTTTTTAACCAAATTGTTGACTTTGAAATTTTTGAGTTTTCTGGTTCATATTTGATTTTACTACTTGTTTTCTTATACCCTTGTATTTTTTCGTCTTTCGTTATCAAGTTATATGAGTTGTGTAAGAATAAATTCAAAATTAGAACAAAGTACGAGGCAAAAAACTTAAACATTTGCATCCTTTACCCATTTAATTTACTAATTTTTACCACAAACTGAATTATTGAATTTATCATACAAGCTCCATCCGGATTTTTTAATCACGAGATGAAACTCGTTTTATTTATTATTTATTTACACTGTAAATTCTGAATTCTAAAGACCGCGTGTTAGTTGTTTCACTTTGTCCGCTGAGTGTTATCCATGATTTATACAGCATGAGCTTGGTAAACAATAAACAAAATGTTCTAAATCCGAGCACTAGATAACGGATAACGGATGATGAAAATCCGTTAGAATTTTGCCCCTTCCATTAGCCCTTGACTATAAAATATAAAATACAAAATACATGAAAAGATTTTGGATCTGCATCCAGTTTACTTTGGGCATTCTCTTCTTGTATCTCCTTCGTGTTCCTTTTTCCTTTTTCTACTGCAAGGTTTTGAGATTTTGAAATTTCTAGCTAAAACAGAGAACAGAGCATAAATTAAAATGAAAAGTTCCACTCGGTAATTAAAATTTCTATTCTTTTTTCAATTTTTATCACCAAGATTATTTTTTAAAAATTCATTTTATAAACGTCATTCAGTCAATTTTTTCTGCAATAATTACTATATTTTTTACAGGATAGTCGTCACCTTTTTAGTAAGTTGTACAATTATAATTCGTGGAGGATGGACGAAAGAAATCTCACGATCGAGCCATGATGGTGAAGATCAGCTCAACCATGATCAAATTAATGAAGAGCTCACATCGAACGAAAATCAAAGCCACAGTCAAATCCAACTTGCACCGGCACCAGAACCAGAAAAGGTAGAAACAGAGAAAGAGACGGAAAATGCAAGCAATGTTGAAAATCAAGAAAATGATAAACTGTTACAAGGAGAAACCAGACCTTTAAGTTTAGGTGGAGCTGGGGTAATTTTAATTTATTCATATTATACACAATAATTGATAATAATTACAAGTTATTATTTATTTATTCGTCCATAAAGACAAAAGACGAAATGTAGCTGTAAAATTTTATAAAACGTATCATTCATGCCTTTTGTAACATATTCGTATTTGTATTTGTATTTTTATTCCTGTTTTAGGGAGGACCGGGTATTCAAGCTTTCACGAATACATTGACAAATCTGCCTGGATTTCAGGGAATTTCTTCTCTTCTCACACAATTGAATGCAAATGGACCGATAGGGATATCCGGAACTGCTGTTTTGGGCTCTAATTTAAGCTCTGCCACTACAACCCTAAACGGATAAACGTACGTTATACGTTACACATTACACATAACACATAGCATATAAAAACAACGAGAATTTACAATTTATTTAATTTATTTCAAGGATGATCTGTAATCTATACTTCATGCTCAATGCTCAGTTATTATTGACAATGTTGTACTGCGTATTATGCGTGTTAATGCAATAAAATATTTACTATTTATCAACATGTGACATCTTTGTGGAGTGTGGAACGGGAAATGAGATATTATTTGTGTCCAGTTTTGTGTAAAAGTATATGAAGGACCAGCATCCTAAGACAAATTATCAATGGCAGAGTAGTGATGTGGTGAGGGCGTTGGATTTGAACTAGTGTACTTCCCTGAGGGTCAAAGTTCTAATCCCACTGACTTCATCCTAGAATTGTAGCTGTAATTGGCGATTTTTCAGTGATTTATTAATTACTAAGTGGATCAATGATGGTTACTGATAGTAGATTTTGAGTAATTCAATGATAAAATTATTTCAAAGCTGAGATCCACGTTCCTTCCATTGACTTTTGGTCCTTCGTTTACTCACATTATGACATTGCATTGCAGTGTTTGTAGTGTGTAGTACACACTGTGTACTGTTCGTTTTTGTGTGAACAAAACCTGTGTGTGTAATGTGTAGTTTCTATCCTCTTGACTATACACAACACATAGTACATAGTATGTACTACATACTCAGCAATATAATGCATTTAAAAATAATATGATATTGAGGCAAAAAGCACATCGCACCAAAATTAGTTATAAATTTAATTATTTTATTGCTTTTTTACACTAAAAAATTTTAATTTTTACAAATTACAAATTACAATGAACCACTTTTTATTTTAGTCATTATTTTGAAGTTTGAATTGTACATTGTACAAAATATTTGTTTGATGTATTTGAACTTTGAACATTCTTATCAGAGTTTCATGTATAAAATTACAGAGGAAAACGCATTCCTTCGTTTAAAGCTTAACACTTTGCGTTGGTTTTAGCGGTTAGATCAGCTTGAATCTTATGGACTAGCGAGTGGATCGTATCAAATGAGGGTCGAGCATCTGGTGTAGCTCTCCAGCAGTCCAACATGATATCATAACTGCAAAAAATATTATTGATTATTTACATAATATGATAAATTTAGAATCTCCTGAATAAAAAAATAAATAGCACATCTTATTTGAAATGATAGGAAATCAAATTACATGACATCATTGGCAAAATCTGGACGACTCATCCGATATCCTGATAAAAGTTGGTCAAGAAACTCATGCGTCCAAGAGTATCCTGGATATGGATCTACATAATATGTTTTCAAATTTCAAATCATATCCAGGAGAAAACGTTCAAACGTTGTTTATCATTGATTTGAACTTTTTGTATTTTGTATGAATCATTTGAGAAATGAGACACATTCTTACTTTCTCCAAGGGAAAAAATTTCCCATAGCACAACTCCAAATGCCCACACGTCACTCTTAATAGAAAACTCCATGTCCTTTAGTGATTCAAGGGCTAACCACTTATAGGGAAGCGGAACCTGTTCAAATTTCAGTTAAATATTATCAGTAATTGCCAATGTATTTTGTGGACAAAAACGTGATTAAAATTAAAGTTTCCACAATATTTTCTCACTTGTTGCGTTTTAACATAATTCGAGTACTGAAGCAGTTGTCTTGAGAGTCCAAAGTCACTGATTTTTATTCCCATCGTATCTGTTATAAGTACATTGCGGGCTGCTAAATCACCGTGAATTACCTACAATAAATTCACAAGAAATATAATTTTTCAACAAGAAAAGATGCAGAACGTGAAAAACTAAGAAATTTTGATTCTCACATTTTTAATCGTCAGGTAGTTCATTCCGTTGGCAATTCCTTGTGCAAATTTCAAAAGGTCCAGGGTGGTGAAAGCCGTGTTTTCGTATTCGCCAGATGAGCTTGTAACGTTTGAACTAGAATTTAAAAGTTATTTTAGCTGTTACTACTTACTATATTTTTTGTTTTTGCAGACCATTTTACAAAAAAAATGTCATTATTTGCCATATTTTTTACATTGTTGATGGATTGTTGTTGGACTGGAGAGATTCAAATGAGTTTTTGAAAGTCGCCCGACGTTTTCTTATGTAACCCAGCAAATCACCATTGCCACAAAATTCAATGGCAGCCAAAACTTGACCTACATTAGAGTACATTTTAGCCAAAATATCATAAAAAATCATCATTGTTGCAAAAAAAATAATGTAAAAAAATTAAACATTTAACGATTTTTTATTTTTTATTTAACTGATCTGTGGATTTTTTGAAATTTTATACATACGTTCTTTGATATCTGCAGTGCAAGCTCCCAAGAGACTTGCAATGTTTTCGTGTTGTTCCAAATATCCCATGATTTTGATCTCTGACAAAAGGGCTTTAAAAGTTTCAACATCCACATCTGATTTGACTGTTTTTACCGCGACAAGTTCTTTTCCGGTGGAGTTTTTTACCTTTGACTTGTCCAAAATGTAGCCTTTCATCACGATTCCATATTGACCAGAACCCAAAATACATTTTTCATCTAAAAATTACAAAACATGTTTTTTCATTTTTCCATTTCCATCATTCATATTTCATATTGGACACGTAATAATTGTGTACTACATTCTGACTTTTGATTTGTATTGTAGTGGTATTTTAAGCGTTATTAGTTTTTTTTTACCTAATTCCAAGAGTTCTCTTGGAATTTCAAGGGCTGAGTTGAATGGCCGTTGATGAATTGGTGCGTGATAATCATTTGGATCAAGACGCTCATTTCCATATTTAAAAATCCTGATTTCTTCTTCAGTAAGATTTCGGAGTACATTTTTCAATCTGTTTATTCTCCGAAGAAGAACGCCAACAAGAATTCCAACAATGATAAGTGCAGGAATGACGATGCATAATGTAATTGTTATATTCTGGTTCAAATTGTTGGATGGATCTACAACATATGAGTGCATGTACATTTATAAGAATAGCTGTAAGCTTTATAAACATACACAACTAAAAAATGTAAGAGAAAATGAAAATTACAAGAAGCATTTATGAATTTTATTACTTCAATAATAATAATTCATTTTTGTACACATGTGTTTCTACCTTGAACTTGAATGGACCTTGAGGTGTGAAGCCATTTATAGCTATTTTCAATGGGAGCGAAACAATGTATTTTTTCCAGTCTGGCATCATTTAATCTGAGCTCGTATTTTTGAAATCGATAGTTTCCCTTTTCATGCCATTCCAATTTTGGATTCACTGAAATGTGAAATTCATCAATATTCCTATATCATGAGAATGTTCAACAATGTGAATAATTTTCAAAGAATTGAGAAGTTTTGAATTTTGACTTTCTACCGTCTTGATATTTAAGTTGACTTTCTCCTTTGAACTCCAGAGCCCACTGGATCGTTGCGGCCGCAGCAAAGCCCGCTACTCGACATTCCACGTCGACAGTAGAACCTAAATTATATTGTGACATGAGCTCTGAAATGGTGATGAATGGTGCGGATTCGGATTCTGACTTGACCTTTGTCACAGCGTCCGGTGAAAAAACTGAAAAAAGAGAAGCAAAAAACAAGAAAAACACATCACTCCATTTTTTGTTTCATGCCATTTAAAAATGCAGACATGTTTTGGTTAAAAAAATGTTTCTGCTGTTATTTATTTGAATTAATTTTTAATATATTTACATATTTTGGGTCGGGCATCATTTGTTGAAGTAACGCCGAAGAGCACCAGAGCTCCGATTTGTGACTCTCGATTACCATTTGTACAAGTTGTAACGGATGGTACAAAATGTGTGATATTTTTTGTGGCTTTACATCCAACACATGACTGAGGAACATATCGACTCCAACATCCGGTTTGCTAAGGAGAAATGAAAACACGAAGTATAAAAAATTAAAAGTTACAAATTACGCATCAGATTTTATTTGCAACAAGAGTTTTGATACTTGTTTTTCAAACTTCAAACTTCCGTCAATTTTTATTAAGTAATTTTATGTGTAATGTGTATTTTTGCTTTGTACACGTTGTGATTTGTGTTCAGTGTTTCCAAATTACAAATTACCAGCTTTCCTTTTCTCAGGATGTGATTACAAGTGAGAGAAGTTCCACAATCAGACTTTTTAATTTCTCCAGGAGTTGCATCATCAGCAAATTTACAATGAAAGTTGTATGCTGGACCATCGGATGAAACCGCATCCTCATGATAAAACCAGGCGTCACACTGGTCACTCGTATTTAAAGCCACTGTTCGAAAATCTGGCAAACTGAGGCCACTCGCTAAATTCAGAGTAAAAATAGAAGGAAACTCTTTTGTATTTTGTACAGTTTTATATGCTTTATCATGTTTTTATGGCAAAAGTGACAAAATCATTTAAACTTTCATCAAAACATTTTTTTTGCTTCTTACTCGTGCTTTTCTCCAATTCCAAACGGAGTCTGGATCCACTGCCTGGGACATTCGAGACATGAAGACGATGTTGAAGACAGGGTGAGTTGACGGATACACAAACAATTGTCTCATTTTTCGTATGGTGGTTGAAGTCAACCTCTCTATGCAGTTGAAATCCGTCTGTGGAGAGATTTCCGGATTTTTTGTAGAGTACATTTGACCAGCCATTACCGATTTTAGTTTGTTCGGATGCATCAAAAATTAATTGGATGGGATACGGAGCATGACATTCCAATTTTACTCTACTTTTAACTTCTATTTCTGCACTTCCATTTTTACTAAGAGCTGGATTAACAAGTACAACCAAAGATGGGGGAATCTGACTTTTTACCTTGGATGCACAACTCGCGAAATCATGTTCAGTCCTAGTGACAGACACAAACAAAAACAGCGAAAAACCAACAAACAAATGAAAAATTGCTTTCATGTTTAAAAAATTTTAAAACCACGTATAAAATTAAAATTGCCAACTGCTTTTGCTATTTGTAATTTGTAATTTGGCTGATGGCGAAAATGTTAAAAGTTGGAAAAAATTAACTTGTGAGAACTTTGCTTTTTTTGTGTCATTCAGTGTAGCTCTAAATGAAAATGTATTAAAAAACATTCCAATTCAAGCAAAAAGCATTAAAAAAATAAGAGGAAAATGCTAACGAAAAAGAAACAGGAAGTCGTTCATCGTTGCAGCTGTCAGAACTAAGAAATATCGGAACTCGTTTTGACTTTTACGTTGAATTTTAAATTTCATTCACTAAAAGTTTCACAGTTGTAAAAATAAATGTTGGATGAAGAAGAAACCCTTTAATGTTTAAGTTTGTGCTACGTTTTAAAAAGTTAACTGCTAAAGTCGTATGTGTACGTCATCAGTCATTAGTCATTATTATTATGCTTCAATTTTTGTGTTTTATTCTGGAATTAGTGATGAAAATGTTATTTGTGTAGACATTTGTGGTTAGCAAAATGGTACAATGTAGAATTTCATGTTTATTTTGTTAATTAAAATTCCTATACTCAATACTTTTTCTTTACACAATGTTGCTGTTTGATAACAATAATAATAATTATTTTTAGTATTGGTTTGAAATATAAACAGGAAGTATGTTTTGTGTTTTTATAAATTCAAAAGTGCATGGCAAATATACTACACATTTTTAGTCCACTCTTCAGCTTTCAGCTACAAAATGTTCCTCTCATAGTAAAAAGTAATAAAGTTAAAAATCCTCACTTCGTGAGCATTTTATATCGCCTTGAAAGCATAAATGCTTAAGGCTCCAGATGC
>JAQGBH010006117.1:0-13048 GCA_034698265.1 Sminthurinus aureus | reverse complement strand
AAAATATATCACCAATAGTTACATAAACACATGAAACAATTCAAATGCATATAATACCGAGCTAAATGGGTTAATTAAAGATTCTAAACACTTCCAGGAAAAAATCCAGTTTCCAGTTTGCTAACTAACGTTCAACATTTTACACGTTGAGACATATTCTTGATGTACATATTTTATTATCGAAGAACAACTTTAAAATTGAATGCATTATTTTGTAAATTAACTCTCAGAAGGGGATTAAATTACAGTATGATTAGACGAAGGAGAAAAGAGTTCACGTCGAGTTCAGTTTGTTTTACAACAAAAGCAAACACAAAACACTTGCTGTTTGTCAAAATCAAAATGAAAATCAAAGGTTGACAAAGTTCACAAGGTATTTAAAACCAAACTGCAGATTGTACATCGTACATGGTAAATGTAGTAAAATTCAAAGCTGTTGTGAAAGTTCAAAAATCCCTGGTATTTGCATTTCCACGTTTCACGTTCCAAGAATTTTTATTTGAAAACAAAAGTATGCAGTGTTCTAAATTCCAAATTGCTTGTCTTGGAGCCTTTGGGACTGTATTTATTTATTTAGATGTAGAAACTTACCTTTCTAACCTGACTTATCTGGTTTACATGTTAAATGTAACGCGTTTTTCATGACTCCATGGCGCCCTTTATCTTTATCTTGTGCCTTATCAGTCGCTACAAACACAAACACAAACAGCGGCCGCCTAATATTTAAAAAAGAATCATGGATCAATTAAGGTTGATGTCATGCAAACAACCGACTTGAGCATATATGTATATATGTAAGACGTGTATCTGTTACTGAAATGAAATAAACTTTCAACTGGTTTGACTTGTTAGCAAATGACGACGTTATAAAGTTTTTCCTAGGCAAAACTTTGTGATGAAAGTTCATGGATATGGATTTCTCCAACAGTGATACAGATAGATCTCTGTATCTGAGAACAGAAGGTATTTCACCTTTGGTTTCCTTTTTCTTTTACCTTTGCTTTTAAAGGTTAATGATTAGATTAGAGCAGGAGTTGTAAGTTGCAAGTTGCAATTGCACGCCAGAATTGCATTACATGACACCACAAAAGTGGAATTACCGACAGTTGGATTTTGGATTGGCTGTATTATAAATTCTAAAAAGCAAAGGTGCTATTTCTACATTTTAAACCTTCACTCTCACAAACTCACATTCTCTCAAAACTCAAAATATTATTACAATTTGTTGCAGATTTTACAGAGAAGAGAGAAGCGAGAGTAATCTATCCTTTTCCTTTTTTGTTTCACACCAATCTTGTTGCGTCTAGAATGTAGAATGTAGAATCTGGAGGATTGAGCATTGAGCATGCAAAAAGCTCGTAATCATAATAAATGTAATGCATGGGTCAATAAAACAGCGGCAGGCTCTTTGGAATTCGGGTTGAGGCAGGTAGACACTAGAAACCCAACATCCAACATCCAACACCATCCACCAAACTTTCTCCATAACTTTTCTCAAACTTGCTCCGTAATTTTTCGCAAAGCTAGGATTAACTTGACTTGACTTGACTTTGGTAGACTTGGGCCTACTTTCATGTCCTAGCCTGTGCCTAAAACACAGTTTCAGTTCTTCCAGTTTCAGCTCCAATGTTTACCTTAAGATTCATAACTGTACTCTGGAGAGATGAGTAAATTCAATAAGGGGTGCAGATTCTGGATTCTGGATTCTAGATTCTATAGATGCATTTGAAGAAACACTTTTTGTTTTCAGTACTCGTCCTTTGCCATACTTTTATTTCAATTTAAAACAAAAACGGAGTATCGCACTCCTTTTATTTTAAGTTATACCATTCCAGTTCAAATCCAGATCCATTGTCTTGCAGTAGTTTGAAAGTTGATAAAACTTTTGCTTGAAAAATAAAGTGAAATAAAAGGGCAAAGTGAAATCACCGGGCAAGAGAGAACAAAAGCGAGAGAGAGAATCCAAGTGTGTGTGTGTGTGTGTATGGATTGGAAGGAAATCGCATAATAAAACGGTGTTTTATGCACTTTTCCTTTCAGGGTCAAAAATAGAATGTATAAATAAGTGGGAAATATGAGCACTCAGAAAGTATGTGGATGTACAAAGGAGGGTTGTGCATGTAGATTGTAGATTGTAGATGCATATGTAAATTTAGTAATATCTATATCTATATCCATATCTATGTTTATGAGCAGGAAGGAGAAAAGAGGAAGAAGAAAGGAGAAAAAAGTCAGGGAGATAAAATAGGACAACCTCGTGAATCAAGCTCAAACTGTGCATTTTATAGAGTGGATTGTATTGTACTGTATTTGTGTGTGTCTCTGTCTCTATGTGGATTGTTCTCTTGTTTTCGATTCAAGTCTTTATTCTGTATCGTGTATTCCATATATGGTATTCGGTATTCGGTATTCGAGTCTACACTAAAATATGCAAATACAATTTTACTAGTACACGAGGTGCAGAAAGGCGGAAAAGCATCGACTTGACTCGGCTTACTGGTTAGCTAAGTCAAGGAAGTGCACACTTTACACCAAACACACGAGTCACACACCAATCCATACAGTTGTGCATACAAAGCCGTGACAAGTGAAAGTGAGCGAAAGCGAGAGCAAGTAAAATTCATGCACAATATTCTTCCTGCAAATACTTTTAACTACTTTTTAGCACTCATGTTTACATTTTCGTAGAAAATAAAAAAAGCAGTAGTTTTCAACAACACAGTTGTTTTAGCATAAAATTTTAAGTATTAATCACTCAGCTCAGTATTAGATATTAGATATGCAAATGTTGCATGTCCAGTGTCCAGATTTCAATGGTTTTTGATTCAAATATCAGTGCATTTAAAACCGAAGAGCAAGCGCTCGAAATTTTAAACTTCAAAGACTAAGCACCACAGAGGAGAATTTCATCCACTGCATTTTGAATTTTGAACGTCAATCTTAAAATGGACATGTCTCTAGTCTCTAGTCTCTAGCTTAAACCTATAGACCAAAGTGTACAATGTACAATGTATAATGCTCCGTGGCATGGTGATGCTCTTGGTTTTTGATTTTTATTCATCCTGTTTGCATCGTATATGAAGACGACGACGAAGACAAATAGGAATAAGAACTGTGGAAGAAGGAAGCTTACGCCTCATTTTTATTAAGGAAAGTTGTCTCGTTCTCACATCTTCATGCATAATAAATGTACTTTCACCAAGATTTTTAAGCTTTCCCCTCTCATCTCATTTTCTCCTATAGTTTGTGCTCTAGTGTTGTTTCTTCTCCTTTCTTGTATTTTTGTATTTTTGTATTTTTTACCAGGGCTTAGACACTAGACACTAGAGACGGCAGTCCATGTCGATATCATCTCTGGATCAGTATGTCTCAACCCTACTTTCTACAGTCTTGAGTCTCGGGTCTCATTTTTTCACTAGAAAAAGTTTAATGACAACCACAGACCAAGTGAAAGCACTCCAAGCTCAAAGCTCAATGCTCAATGCTTGAGAAACCTGAGACAAATACGTATGCATGTTGTATGTAGTGATTCAAAAGCAATTTTTTCCTATGGTGGCCAATATGTACGTTTACTTGTACCTTGTACCTTATCTATCGTGAACATGTAACATATTCGTGCTTACATTTCCAAGCTCGTACAATGTACACAATACACATGGTACATGCACATCTACATTTTAAATCTAGCTTAAATTGATGTATGTGGGAAATGGGCTGAATTTTTACATGGGAAAAGTAGTTGTCCTCCATGTTTTTTTGTTGTGTCTAGTGTCTAGTGTCTAGTGTCGAGTTCCTCATGTCTTCTGTCTTTTCAAATCTATGTCTACAGACCGAGAGAGAGAGAGAGAATGAAGAAAAAACTCATATTACACTTCTCCATTTTCCATCCCAAATACAGACCCATGTAATTTAGCCTTGCACGTCCTTCTTTTCCCTCCAACGTGTGTTCCATCTTGTATCTTCTGTACACTGTACATGCAAGAGTGTGAGTTATTTGAAGCAACTTCACGCTTTATCCTTCACTAAGCGTATCAAATCATACTAAAACTTGTCTTATAAAACCATGTTTATTCTACTTCCTTCATTCTTGTCTTATATTGTACAATGAACAAGGAGCAACATAAGACAACGTACACCGGGACAATTTCAACATGTACAACGTACATAAGTGTAGACTGTATGTAGACTGTAGAATGTAGAGTGTAGAGTGTAGAGTGTACAGGTTGTGCAACACACAATTTCTCATGTACAATAGAAAATGTGCATGTTGAATTACATATCGTGTATTTCTGAATTTAAAATGTCACAAAAAACATGCGAGGGAAAGTGAGAGAGAGAAAGAGGAAGAACACGAGGAAAATGAAAGGAAATTTGAGACGTGTATATATTTTCTCTCATCTGATATTTTAATACAGCTCAACCAACACAACACAAGACATTCACTCACCATTGCGAAAACACAGGGAAAAGAGGAGAAAAGTCAAGTCAAGTCAAGTTGTCAGGGAAATAAGTATAGAGATATTTATGTACATGACTCCCATAAATTATAATACGTGCGTAGATTTGGCATGTCCGCCTCTGATGTTTTTGCTGTTCTTGTTCCTGTTTTTGTTGTTGTTTTTCTAAATCTTAAATTCGTAAATGTATATGTTTAGAGTTTTAAATGGATGGGTAGTGACAAGAACCACGACAAAGAGCAATGCGTGTGTTTCTGGCAGTGTTACATGCATAAAACTTGAAATAAAATGTGGTGTTAATTTAAAAGGAAATTTGACTCGTATCTAAAATACTAAAATATTAAAATAACACAACAACAAAAACAAACAACTCCGCCCCACGTCTGCAAAAAAGGAAGGAGGGCAAATTTATATATTCGCATATACTGAATCACACAGTCTCTAGGCTCTACATTACTTTTTAATATATTCCGTTCATTTATCTACTCAGCCATCAAGATTGAGAGATCGAGAGTTTTGAGTTGGTTCTCTTGCTGACTCTGGTTCTGGTTCTGAATACGAATACGAATGTGATTAAAAAATGTGAATTGTGACTCGGCAGAGCACGCACTTTTACACAATTCCAAATTTCACTTGTCATTCCTGATTCTAGATTCTAGATTCTAGATACTAGATACTAGATACATGCGCTGGCATTGGCATTCATCCTTTTATTTTAATTAAACAAAGCTAAAAAAGAAAAGGACGTATTTGCACAGCTTTAAAAATACTAAGAATCCAAAGCTCAACGCTCAAAGCTGAGAACTTGGAGTTATAAATTTCTTGAGGAAAATGAACAGGCAAACATACAGGCATTTGTTATCTTTTCTCACTGCTTTTCTCCTTTTCCGTTTGCTTTTTTACTTTTCCGGGGAAAAATGAGTAATAACTTCGTGACAAAAGCCGAATGTTCCTAGTTCACAGTTCAGACTCTGAGCTGTTCATAAAAGTACAAAGAAAGAGAGAGAGAAAGAAAACAGGGAGGTTTCTCATTCTCATTCTCATGAACAATGAACAATGAACAATGTGAAAGGGAAATGTGAATAGTCCAATTCACAATTCAAAATTCATTTTCCTCTCGTTTCCCTTCAACATGAAATAGTAATATCAAGTTTTTTGCTCTTAATTAGATTATACAGAAATGTTAGTTCCAAGAAAGAAAAAAAGAGAAAAGCTAGTGTGAGCTTCTAATTGTGAGGGTGAGAATTGAGAAGGAAATTTTTCTCATTTTACGTAAGCATACATTATGTATTGCGTATTATGTAATACATATTTATTATAATCCTCCTGCTGACTTGGCGTAAAAGTATACATAAACGCCTGCATTTTATTTATAAATAGATTGTAAAAGATGTGGAATTTCTCATCCTTTCTCATCTATCCTATCTCTCGTCTCTCATTTCATCAGTGTAAAATTGTCACATGTCGTTTTAGCCGGAGGAGAAAGGCGCTTGCTTGCTGAGTTGCTGAAGTTTGACTGTTAACTGTTGGTGACATGGCGTGACGTGACAAGACGTCAAGACGTGACAGCTAGTGATGTGGGATGTGGTTTGATTGTCAGGGAAAAAACGCAAAAAGGTCCATACAAGTTCTATGTGCTCTTCTATGTGTTATCAATGATGAGATTCAAGATTCAAGCATCAGAGCTCATTCAGGTTGTTCCTCCGCCGTCCCACTCTTTCATTTGCAGTCATCCTCTTTCCTCTCTCTCTCTATGTACGTTATGCTTCATTCATACATAATACCTAATACACAACTGGTTGCTATGTTCGTCTACAATCTACAATCTACTATCTAAAGATTGCTCCGGTCCAAAATCCAAAGTCATGGATATTCCAATTTAAAGTCTAATTTTCCATGAAAAAATCACTCGTATTAGAAATTTGTTGAGCGATTGGTTGGAGAAAGAAAAGGACGACAAGAAAAGAAGCGAGTCAAGAATTGAATATGGAGAAAGTGGGATTAGGAAAGAAGCCGCTCAATGCTCAATCCTCAATCACATTTGATTTCACTTTTTCTCGATGCTAAATAACATGTGTACCTCAAGTGTGTGGAGTGTAGAGATTGTGGTGTGGATGTAGAAAGTAGAAATTGAAGCGGAGAAAAGGGGATTCATTTAAACTCTAAACTGAGAACTTTATAGACCACAGACTACGGTCCATGTTATATTAATGTTGATTATTGATTACTGATTACCAAAGAGCACACGGATATCCCTCGACTCTCAACTCGATTGTGATTCAGACTAGAGACTATAGACTGGAGACTGGAATTGGCATATCAGGAAACTCTTGAAGCTCACCAGCCGATTCCAACGACGATACCGACGGCATCGCCGACACCGACAACGACATCAATACCGACAATCAAGACCAAGTACCGACAATAATTACTTGTACTGACTCCAACTGAAACCACAGAAAAAACCCTTGTTTGTTTTTCGCTTGTTTTTGGATTCAAATTCCATAGTACATAAATAGTTGATTTGTCAAAGCCCAAAGCCCGAAGCCCTCAAAGCCTTTTTTGAGCATCGACTTTCCACTTTTCCCAGACTTATTTAATTACGGTAGAGAAAATGCAGCGTTGGAAAGGATACAAATACAAATAAATGAATGGCACAAAGCTTGGCCGTCCAGTTGGCGTCCAGTTTCCACTGTCTAGTTTCTAATGTCTGGTTAGGACAGGTACAAAAACAAGTACTCTCACTGTTTGGTTTGATTTGGTTTTCTCTTCCCCTTTTGTTTAGCACTCCTTTTCATTTCACCATGTAAAATTTTCCCATCATGTTGACTTGTGCGCATCATATAAATATATAGTACTACATGCAATTGTTCAAGTTTCAAGTTTCAAGTTGTGAATTTATGAGCAAATTGGTGGTAGTTGGCCGTTGGTGGATTTGGATTTTATATGTACAAATTGTACAGTACATGCATTTTCAAGCTTCCTTTCAAGTTTTAGTTTTAGGTAATAAACATGTATTTTATATTATTCACATTTTACATAGATGGGATTAAAAAGGCTTTTAGCTTGTACAAAAGTGGGACAATCAGTAACTTTGAAGGTTGAAGGGAATTCTAATTTATTTAGCTATTTCAAAGGAGAATAACATGAAAACCAAAATGCGTTGTCCAGTCCCATCCAATCCAGTCATCAAGTCATCTAGTTATCTAGTTGTCAAGTTGCCTTGTCCTTTGACAAGGCGAATCGACAACTTTAATCCAACTGAAAAAGTCACAGTAGTCAATGATAGTACTATTAATTTGGAGTTGTAAGCTGTGAGTAGGTTCATGCTGATGTTGAATTTGATCAGAAGGATTAGAAAGTTAAAACAGGAGAATTGAAAATATACAACGTCCTCTACTTTCTACTTTCTACTGTCCACTTTCAACTTAAAACTCAATGCTCAATGTTGAAAATAGCATGTTTGTAGTTTTTAAATCAGATTGGATCGGATCAGTTCATTTCCTGCAGCCATGTCAAAGCGAATGGCCGTATCTTTCCTCCAAACTCAATCCGTCAGTACTCGATTTGACTTTGACTTTGATTCTGATTTTGCCTTATCACTAAAACCTGTAGGTAAAGCTTAGTCCTCTATTTCATCTTAATGTTTGTTTAAGTAGGTAGTAGACGGCGGACAGTTTTCAGCTTGACAACTTCAAGTAAGAAAATATACTTGAATTTCAAACGAGATTCGAGATACCTGTTCACTTGCACTATGCCCAGTTGTCTCTAAAAGTAAAAGGATTGTTCAGAAGCTCTTTCATCAATTCAGCAATTGAGCAATGCCCCATTGAACATTGAACAGGATTTACTTATTACAAAGAAATCCGTTTATAAAGAAATATTGTAGATACTTTTAATATTGATTTTACTCTCCTGAAGACAACCGACTTTGAAATGTGGAGCTTGAAATTTATTGCGCATTAATTCAGCGACAGCTGCCATTTAGCAGCTTTAAATAGGAGATGTGTCTTGAATATTTTAATCGTGAATAATATGTCTTGAATACTTAAATATTTTTCCTGAATATTTTTCCTGACCTTTTCAAGCTAAATAATATTTTAGGCAAACCAATATACCATATCTAAAAATATATTGCAATGTGAATGAATATTTTATATTTTAAATGTAAAATTACAAAGTATGAAATACACTGTTTTGTTTCATTTTGTCGAGGAAATACTCAATATTTAAATTGTTTCCATTTTCCATGAACCATGAGAGAAATGAGTAAGACGAAAGAAACATTTAAAGCATTACTACCGATATCCATCATAAATCATAATATCTAGAATCTAGAGTATCTAGCAGTAGTAATTTCATGATATTATATAATTTTAAAAATTATATAATATTGTCCTGAAAAATAGGGAAAGGAAATAATATAAAACAAGTCAATAAATAATAAAGAAATATTTCTAGCTTCTAGTTTCAGCTTACAATATATTAAGATATTTGCGTAAACAAAGGATTGGATCAAGATCTACTAACTTGTAACTATTAGATATTAGAAATTCAATAGATTGAAATGAATGGCTAGGGAATTTGCACTTTGTACTTGTTTCATCCCGCATTTTATTTTCTGTATTTAGTACTTAGTATAGAGTATAGAGTACTTTTAACTTAACTTGGACAGTTTTATTTTATAACCTACTTAAAAATCTATTAAAATAACTTCCACATTTTCTCAAAATTGATTGCAGTTCTATTCTACATTCTAGAATTCTAAATTCTAGATTCTAGACCAAGTGCAAAAACCAGCGTACAGGCCAAACCAAACCAAAACGAGTGTATTTTCCATTTTATACTTCCTACACGAACAAATGGCTTTCTCCTTTTGTATTCTCCAAACATTCAAGCACCACAAATAAATGTATGTGCATGCACAATGGGCAAGTATGTTAAATGTAGATTCTAGTTTCTAGATTCTAGATTCTGCGTTGAGAGGCTCTAAATATCTTTATCTGAATCAACATGATCATTGTGATTATGGATTTATGTACAAACTACAAACTACAAAAACTGTGGCTATCGCACCGAGTTGAAATTCGGAAATAATATTCACTTTATGTGTTTCTCATAGCTCTTAAAATAAATTTTATACGTTGTGATATCCATCTTTACATGATGTCTTTTGTACACGGCATTGTATTTTGTATTGTTTAGTAGACTTATCCTGACTCCAGATTCCAGACTCCATCTCCCATTTATATTATGTCTCCCCATAAAAAATATCAGTTTCATCATTTCTATACCATAATTCCCCC
This sequence comes from Sminthurinus aureus, assembly GCA_034698265.1. NCBI lineage: Eukaryota > Metazoa > Arthropoda > Collembola > Symphypleona > Katiannidae > Sminthurinus > Sminthurinus aureus. The sequence goes on along the minus strand of JAQGBH010006117.1, from coordinate 3,285 downwards.
TCTCTCTGTGTTCAAAATGTACAAAGTGCAACTTTCAAAGGAAACATAGACTCTTTAGAAATATATGTACAAAAGAAACACTTTACATCAATTACTTTGTACTCTAGATTCTAGACTCCAGACTCTAGACTCTAGACTCTAGAGCTTTTCTCGAGTATAATATTATTTCTCTTTGCTCTTGTTAATCTTGAACTAAAACCAGTATCAGGAAACAGAAAATGTTGCTAAACGATTTGTACTTGTATATTGTACGTCGTAGATTTTTATTTAGAATCTAGAATACAGATGATGAGTAACGAGAATTAAAAGAGAATTAACAGCTTTTTAAAATTTGAAAACTTGTGTCAATAAAAATGCTCCATGTAGTTTAAAAAAACTTTCCCCATAAGCTAATAAAGAATGCTGAGTGTTGATTGTTGACTTTTGAGTAGAATTGCCAGCTTGTTTGCCCTAATTCTTCCATCCGTCTATCTATCTACAATCTACAAGCTACAATCTACAAGTGACAAATTCAAGTAAATCGTGATACACAGTAAACAAAAGTATGTGTAACAAATAGAAACTGAACGAGATTCAAGGTGGGCTGCTAATTCCTACATTCCTACACTACGTAGCTCTGGAGAAGGATGTAAAGTCAACGTTTATGATATAATTTTGCTGACTTCTCCGTTTTCTTATTACTTATTACCTCTTTTCCATAAATCAGTTTTGTCCTCAAATTCAAACGCAGAAGTACAAACACAAACACAAATAGAAATAAGAGAGAAAGAGAGAGAGAGTTTATAAATATGAACAGAGTAAGAGTACAAATATGATAGAAAATACACCGTAAACAACTAAACATATCTATATTTTATACTTGAGTACTTGAGTACATGAGTAACTAGTACATGGAAAGTAGTGTATGAGCTATTTGTAACTGTTGGGTTCCGGACTCATGTTTTCTTTGTAATGCGTAAGTAGGAAGTAGGAAATGGTCGTAGTTTCGGATGGATCCAACTCCAACTCCAGTCACCAGCTGTGTCTAGAATCTAGTAATAATACCCGTGCATAGTCATAGTCATAGCCGTGTTTTATTGCTGAACCACATGATTGTGATCTTGATATTACTCTTTCCTCATTTTACAAATATTATGGGTATACACTATACACATACTTGTCCAGATATCTTACACATCTTTTTAGATATTTTATACACGCATTTTATGTTTTCTCGGCCAAACATTAAACCAGGACCCGATCCAGATCAAGCGACCAGGCGGAGTTTATTTCATGCCAAGCCAGACCAGACCAGACCAGACGAAACTACACCACGAAATGGAAATTGGAATGGGTCTTTTGAGGAAGCAAGTTGGCTTTTTTTATATAGAGCAAAGTTTAAATGTAAGTTGTAAATCAAACTTTACTCATTGTGTTTGAGCTTTAACCTGTGGATATCAAGAATCTAGAACCAAGAAGCTAGAAGCTAGAATCTTGTCTAAGTAGAATGTTGAATGTAAATTGAAGAGTGACAAATGTACGTATATACTCTACGCACTTTATTATTAGCTGGTCCTTGGAAAAATTCCCTAAGCTCGCCAAAGGAAAGTAACGGAAGTGAAAGACGACGAGAAGGCGGATAAAAGGGAAAGTTTCTGTTTCCTTCTTGACTCGAGATTCTAGATTCTAGATTCTAGACTCAAAGGAGAACTTTACCATCACAACTCTCAACTCTAACCTTCAAAAACAGACGCCAGAAGAACCAAAACCAGAACAAGAACAAGATGAAAAAGGAACAGAGACCACGGCCGACGACAGAGTAAAGAAAATCTAGGAATCCAACAACCCGAGTTTTGTAACAACTTTCCTGTAATAATGATAATGGTTTTCAGCTTCTAGCAAGTGAATCGCTTTCAGCAATGAGAATAACAAGAACAAGAACGAAAACGATACAAAATAAATTAAAACATGTACATAAAGTGAATGAAAAATGAAAAAGGCCGTTTCTTCGACTTATTCTCCCATTTGCTCATCACCCTTTGAATTCTCATACCCTCTGGAGAAAACTAATGCAACTGGATTCAATTTTCATAGTCACACTAATTGACGTGATTAAATTGGGATGTATCACAAGTCACAAGTCACAAGATACAGGAGCGTACAATACAAAAGAGGAAAAACAAGAACAAGTCAAAGTAGAACTGTCAAAAAAATTGTTAAAATTTTGCTTCCAAACCTTCACTTGATTTATCCATTCTCTAATGTTCCATAATAAACTTTGAATGTGTGAACACTGAACATTGAACATCGAAAGTTTAACATCCTCTTCACATCATAAATCATGAGTCTCGAGTCTTGAGTCAGTTTGTAAGCTTTGAAAACCAAATATCCGAGATTTTTTGTGCCTCGTTTAAATAACATGAAGTTTCATGTCCCTGTAATTTCGTTTTATTTCCATGGCAAAAAATTCAAATGGTTTTCCTCTATTTTTCTGTTCTGATTTTTTGTCGGAAAAATCAGAAACAAAATCATACTCATTTGGAATTGGGTTATCAGAAAAATCCTAAAATATTTGAAATGACTCGTGTCTTGTGTCTCGAATCTCGAATCTCGTGTGACACTGAAGCGAATAATTGAACATTAAATTTCTCTGTAAAAACTGCTCAGCATCTCATTACATCTCATTAGGAAAAATGTACAATGTACATTAGGGTGGTCCGTTTCGCAGAAACGTTCGAAAAGTCAACGGGCCCTTGTCTCAAATTGAAGACATACCCATGGAGGTATTACCTGTGAAATTTGGAGTCAATCCGTTTCGAACTGACCTAGCACAAAACGGGCAAAGGTCAAAGCCTCCTGAAAACCTGCTTTTACATTTTTATAGGTTTCTCACGATTGCTTCAACCAATTGTGACAAGAATTACCATTTTGGAAAGCTAATTGCATGGCCTCAAAAGTTTATTTTGCAAAACGTGAAAATACCTGAATATACAGAAAATACCCGGGTAAGAAGTACTAAATCCCGAATTTCGGATCAAATTACAAAAAAAATCAAAGATTCGTTTCAGTATCCTAAAACTGCAGCATTCTACCTTTTAAATGCGCTATTGGCTTTTGAAATCCGATCTGAAATACGCCCACAGTGACGTTTCCTGTGCAAATTGTTCAATGACAAGTGCAGATTTTATGCAAGAATTTTATGGTTGTTTGTATAAAACCTACTAAAAGCGTCATCAAAACATACGTAATTGCAGATACACATCAAAACTAATGCCCGCTAAGAAATTTAGAAGAAACCCGGACCTA
>JAQGBH010006116.1:0-13049 GCA_034698265.1 Sminthurinus aureus | reverse complement strand
AAATCAACATGAAATAACTTCAAATTTAACGTGAAAATGTTAACGTGAGTAAAGAATGACATGGGCTTGCGAGAGTGTAGAGCATAAAAAGTAGGCAAATATGTGTAATATTTTTGTACACATGTAGTAAAGTTTGTTCAATATATTTCAATACATTTGTCCAAGACACGGGAGACATGAGACATTGTAAACTTGTCCTAATTTCACAGTTCAAAAGCTGGAATCTAGGTTAAGGATGATTATCCTTTTTCTCTAATATCTAATATTTCTTTATTGATTGAGCATTCAATATCCAATGTTTGTTCGTTTTTCATTTCATAATCCAAAAATACTGAGTAAAAGTTTTTGGAGCAAATGAGTTTTTTTTAAATTTAAATGACATTTTACTCGGGAATCGAGACTCATATCAAAACACCCAAAATATTTTATTTAAAAAGAAATGTTAGTGTAAAATTCATGAAAACCAGTTCAATAATAAATTTATAATTCTTGCAAAAACTGACGCCTGCTGACTGCTGACTGCCGAGTTACTACTGACTCTTGCTTATTGAATTTTGAATACAAAATCATAGTACCAGACAAAAACTACACGAAAAATTTTGCTAATAGACTGTATTTTGTATTGTGTCTTGTGGTTGTAATTGTAATGATCCCGTACTGATAAGGAAAAAGTGAGCGGCATCACACCAAACCAAACCAAACCAGCCAACGATCAAGCATTTCATTTAGTAACCAGAAACCAGTTGGAAAAAGATTTGAGAATTTAGTTGGTGGTTATGAATTTTATGCAAGTATTTAAATTCGAATAAATTTCTGCAGCACTCCAGGTGCTCTACATTAGGCAAACAGTAGAGAGCAGAGACTACAGAACATTTTACCAATTACGAGCTCCCGCTAAGGCAAAATGTTTATGATGAGTCCATACTCCATCCATATTAAACTAGAGTCTAGAGTCTAGAGTTTCTAGAGTTCAGAGAGTACGATGGAATTTCTATTGCGGCAACATAAACATACGTAGCAAATACAGACTATATCTTATACTGTAAGCAGTTAATTGATGTTAATTTACCCTTTTTTCCATCGTAGGTCTTCTTGTTTTCTGTTGCCCCATCCGATGACTCTTTCGCCTTCATCGTCATCTGTTGCATTGCACATTGAACAGACTAGAGCAAAATGTAAAAGTAAACTTCTTTGATGTTGAGATTTGAGATGACGATGATTTTGTTGAATTTAGGGTAGAAAAATACATACAAATTTGTAGAGAATCTTCATTATGTTTAATATAGGCTCAAGAACTTTAGACATGGACATGAACCAAGTTCATCGTCTTTTGATTTGATTTGGTTTGGTCATACTTGTCGTAATTTCTATCCCTCATTAAATGCTGTCGGTTGCTTACTCTCAGTATTCATATTTATATTTATAGATATATTCAGGGCTCATTCTCTGTGGCTCCTTTTGACCAAATTTCATATTCCATATTTCAAGCAACGAGAAGACGTACAATTCCGAATCACCAATCGAACAATCATCTTTCCTGGAAAGTACAAATCAAATCAAACATTGTATAAATCAGTCAATTTATTCCGTCTTTCATCACTCATCATCAATCACGAAGTTCCACTTTTTTACACAATTCAATAATTATTATCCATTATCAGTAAAATATTATTCTCCCAAGTTGAGGTATCATCTCCTATCATCGTCCATCGTCTACCGTGAGTCTTAGAATTTACTTTTACATTTATTAGAATTGTACAATGATGTATACTTTGTACAAGTCAAGAAAAATGGCAAAACATTACTAAGATCAGCAGACAACAGATGACAGACAAATTTTGTACTTAATAGATTGTACAATACAATATTGGATTATAATCCATAATGACGATGATAGTCTTCTTTATGTCTATATAATCATATCCTTCGTATTTATTTTATACAACCTACAATCTACAGGTTCCTTTACATTTTATTACAACATTTTCCGATAGGTCGTGAAAATAGAAAATCGGAAATCTTAACATAAAAATCAGGTATGAAATGAACAGGTAGTAGGAAAATAAGAAAGAGTTGTCTAATGTCTAGAGCCTAAAGTCTAGAATCTAGAATCTAGAATCTAGAATCAGAGATCATGTACAAAGGTATTAATCTCTATTTCGATGGAGGGAACAAAACACAGGCATATCTTGTGTCTCATGTATATTGTATATACACATCGTATGTGAGTAAATGTATTTGGTGTGCTGATTTTGAGCTTTGGATTTTGAAGAACGTGTGGGTGAGGAAATGTGAGAAGAAGCAGAAGAAGAAGAAGAAATAGAAAATAGGAGGAATAAAATTGGCCAGAGAGACCCGCCAGACAGCCAGACAAGCGAAACAACGGCAACGGAGGAGAGTTGTTGCTGTAGTGCATTGGCCTTGGATTACATACACCTATTCCATGTCTGCCTCATCTCCTCTCTCTCTCCCTCTCTCTCTCTCTCTCTCTCTTTCATATACAAATGGATATGTCCAACTCCAAACTACAGTCAGACAGCTACAAGTATAGCGTACATATTCACATATGCACATACGCATAAGTAATTTTTTTAATATTAAATAAGTACACGTAATATCAGTACAATATGTAACACAAGTGTAACTTATTTTACTCATACTCAATACTCAATACTCAAACTACATGTCAAATGTCTACCGATATATTTTCAGTTTTCAGTATTGTCTCGTTCACACCTATTACCTATACACTAGACACTAGACATATTGATATGAGATTGATACCTTATTATTTATAATGTATGTACTCAAATCCTGTACTTTATTTTATTTTTTATTGCACATTACATGTTAAACTGATCATTTTGCTAACATACTATTTATCACATATGTATTCCATATTATTTTCCCTGTGCTTGGTTTGGTTTGGTTTCTACTTCTAATGCACAATCGTACTCAATAATACTTAATGCTCAAGTTGAATATTATTATGATTTGGTGAATTCGCCAGTCTGTCTCTACGTTCCATTCCATAAGTATTCTATACTCTACAGTACTTGAGTATTCAGCATTGAGTGTGCATATGTCATGTGTAATGTGTAGCCAACGTGAATAATATTAATATTGATATAGACAAAGATATAGATATAAAATAAATATATTATTTAATATACTATCTACTATCTACTTGCGAATTGTGAATAATACAGTAGACAGTAGAGAAGCCAAGGCTTTTTGCACGTTTGTTACGAGTTATATTATTATTGCTCCTACGTCTATACACTGTACAATTTACACTGTATAGTATACAGTACATAGTATAGAGTATAGAGTACACACAATACACAGACTCAAGTGTAGTGTGCTGTGTATATGGTGTGTACGATATACGTGTCTGGATAATCCACATACATACATCTATCCATCTCTCTAGCTATCTTTCTATCAGGCTATCTGCAGACAGACAAGCAACAGAAACAGAGAGAGAGAGACTCGTGGAGAGGGCAAGCAACTCTGAGTTATCCTAGTTCAACCGTCTGAGTTGTCTGAGGTATCCACCATCCACAATCCACATACAACTTTGACTCTCTCAACTTACTCTTTTGTATACTACTACTACTCCTGTTATTATTATTATTATTTTTCGTATACGTACACGTCATTAGATTACATACTCAATTCCCACTGCTCCATGCTCAATCCTCAACTACATGAAATTACATCACCCATCGGTATTGGTATTATGAACTACGTATGTAGTTTATTGATCCTCTGCATTTTTTTACACAACATGTAATGCGTATGAAGAATCTAGAATCTAGAGGATTAAAAAATCCACAGTTCTCCTTGCTTATTCTCTGTAGAAGGCTAGAATATACAGTCTAGAATCTAGAGTCTAGAGTGAGAACCTTGAAAAATATTAGTTAAAGAACCTAATTAAATTAAAACATTTTGTATCTACAAATATAAAGTGTAGATTGTAGATATACCCATGTGTCGATGAAAATGATAAAAAAATGAAGGATGAAGGATGGGTGATGTACAGAATATTGAATAATATAGGATGATTTTGATTACATCACACTTGCAGATATATACTGATATTTTGGATATACTCATAATTCATAAAACTGTGAACTCATCAGTCCCATCATCAGATCCATTATAAAAGTATCAAATATCAAATATCAACAGGTTTACAATTCAGACTACACAAAACACAAAAAATCACAGCATAAGACAACGGACTCGGTTTGGAGAGTTGAAAATGAGCAAAATTAGAAAGTAATTAAACGAATCAAGTTTTTTATACTTTTATCAATTTAATTTGCATGTAAAACGTACAATGTTCAATGGAGAGGGAACAGGCTCTAAAATCTAAACTATAAATATTAAATATTAATAAACTTGAATCATAAATTGTAATCAGAGTGTACGAATAAAATTATTTGATTAATTTTCCTTCTTTCAAAACAATGGAAAATACATGTTCAACATGATCAAATAAAATTAAACTGTAGGCCGAGTTGATTTAATGATGTTGTACAGATATTGAGCATAGAATAAAGAACAAAAAATAGAATAGGTATTCTTCCTTTTGTATTAGACTTGGTCGAATTATAAAATTACCACACACAAAGACAACCTCACACATCCAACATCCAACATTCAACATCCAAAATTCAAACAAGATGAGCTTAGATTTCCTATATTTATTTTTTCCTTTCAATTTTCAACACAAGACAAAAGGCAAAAGGCAATCACCTCAAACCCCAAACCCAAACGTCTCTCATCTCACATAAAGCATAAAGTGTGTGTTTGAGGAACTACAAACTACAAACTACGACAACAGAAACAACGACGACTCATTCAAGTTTTTTTCTGCATCTATTTACATACATTAAATTGGATTGGATTGGATTTAAATGGTGTTAAAAAAAGTCGTCAAAAAGTTACCTAGATCAGTTATCTCTATCACCCTGCGCTGTATATTGTATATTGTTTACCACATACTCGAGCCTCTAACCTTTAGCTTCTATCAAATTTGTATTGTGTATTGTGTATGGTAATGAGGATATTTCATCAAGACTCAAGAGTCAAACAGACAAAGACAATCAACATGATTCTTATGTAGGCTTGACATGTTTTCAGTTTTTCACATTAAATATTCATCGATTCCAGCGTAAGCTAGCGGACAGTGTACAGTGTACATATTGTAGACTATAGAATATAGAATATACAGATTGAAACAAGATCAAAAGCTGAATGGGATTGCAAGTTGTAAATTTTAAGACGCATTAAGCTCGTTATATTTCATATTTCATATTCCATATTTCACAGTTCCTCATTCTTGGAATTTGGGATTTGGAATTATCTACAAAGTACATGACACATGTTTAACGGCGACCGAAGAAAAGTGTGGCATACTAAATACTCATTACAAATTCATAGTGTCAACTGTCGATCCTCCATTCTCGATTCTAGATTCTTGCTCCTTTCATCTCAAAATAATACGGTGTAATCTACTAAAGAAGCTTATCTTGTTTTAACCTGGAAGTAATCCAACGCTCAACTCTCAACATGTTTTTCTATTGTCTATTTGTGTTTTGTGTTTTGCATTTTGTGTATAAACAAAAACCTTGTTCTAATATCATTACTATTTGTCTTGGGTACACATTGAGCTTTGAGCTTTGAGTAAATCGTATAGTAAACAAAACAAAACAAACGCTTTTTTTTTTGTAAAATTAGAATATAATAACGAACAACGTAGTTTTCTCAGTAATCTTTGAGCCATCTTCATTTTTTACGTCTAAAAGTCAACGACATTGGACATTCGGTTCTTGATTCTCGATTCTCGATTCTTATTCCAACTGATTCTGATTTAATTCCATTCAATTTCACTCTAAAAAAAGAGGTGGTGAATTGTACTGACGAGGAAAATTTAAATGCAAACGATGTATAAAAAATGAAAACTTTTCTTTTTGTAAATCATGCAGCATAAATCTACAAAATAATTATTATTGTAGATTGTAACCTTATTTTTCCTGATGAACTGACAACTAAAAAATGCGCATGTAAATGGAAATATGTCACAAGTCAAAAGAACCTTTTATTTCCACGTGAAATTTTACATGTGATGAGTTGAAACAGAAAGGAAGCAAGAATCTAAAATCTAGAATTTAAAATGTATATTCTAGAATCTAGAATCTAGAGTCATAACAAAAACTACATTAGGCTGTTCAATTTAGCTTAAATATTGTACAGAGAGCAACAGTCGGTCACAGAGTAAAGTAGGTTAGTGTTCCTGTTACATATCACGCTCTCCCTCTTTCCCTGTCTCTGTATCGCACTCTTTACATGTGACGTTGTGTAAGCTTATGCATAGCGTGTACATTATAAGTACGAATATACAGTAACACATGTAAAACGTATAATCTTCCTTCACACGGAGGTCCAAACTTGGATTTGGTCTAGAATCTAGAATCTAGATTCTAGAAAATAGAATGTCTCGTATCTAAAAAGCACAAAGTAGAAACTTTTTTCACGACTCGAGTTTTGAGTCTTGAGCTTGCGCAAAGGAAAAGACTGCAGTCTCTCTGCTCTCTTTTTGAGCTTCTTGAGCTTCTTCAGTCTGGTCTGGAGTTGAGTTCACCGCCACGCTCATTTTTTTCGCAATTCAAGGAAAATCACGATCACGCAAATAAAAGTGAAACACAGAAACAGAGCAACAGCCAGATACAAGAGAGACTAGAGACTAGAGACTAGAGACTAGAGACAGGGACAGAGCTGGTAGACAGAGAATGATAAGGATAAGGAAAAAATGGCCAAGAACCTGTAGGTTGTAGGTAGAACCTGGTACGATTTGTTTTGTCTAGCGATCTATTTATCTGTTTATCGAGCAGCTAGGAGGAATGAGGAAAATACAGTACAAAAGAAAAATATACAAAATACAAAAGAAAAATATACAAAATACAAAAGTCAATGTCTCTCCATATCGACTTCATGCTCAATGCTCAATTCTCAATCCCGAATCGTCAGTCCTGAATCAAAGCACTAATTTCAATACTCCGTACAGCTGAAGTTATCCTAATTGAAAGTTAAGTAATGACTAGTGCTATCATTTAATGACGGTTGATGAAACCATGAAACGATGAAACGAGCGTATTTTCATCTCAATATCTATTATCTGTTACATAATATTATCGGAGCAATTAATTTGATATCGTACCAAACTGGATCATGTACAATGTAAAATGTTGGGTATTATTCAATTGCTGTGATTTGTGCTTTGTGCTCATGTAAATTGTTACTTGATTTCTTGTTTCTTATCTTTACAACACTGATCAAAATTCTATAGAATCTAGAATCCAGAATCCAGAATCTAGAACAACCTCGTTTTATTTTTCAGTTTTTTTATCATTTCCCTACACTTTTTCGCTATGAAGAAAATGTAAAATATAAAGTAGGAGATAATAAATGGAAATGATATTAAATGCTTAAAGTACATTGTCAATGTGACGTTGTTGACGCTGCGGGCTGTAGGTTCTAGGTTCTAGGTTCTAGGTTGTAGCTTGTAGAGCTAAATGCTAGCTGCTAACTCAATGATCTACAAGTCACCATAAATCTTGGTGAGTTGTGAGTTGTGAGACTTGGACAAGTTCTTTACATTTTACACACTGCATATTGCATACAAGGTGACAGTGACAGAAACGAGAAAGAGACAGAGACAGTAGACAGTGAAAGAGATGGAGAGAAGACGGAGACTTGCCTTTTCTTGCAATAATTCTTCTTAATTGCTTTTGAAGTTGGACTTGGATTTGGATTTGAAAAGCAGTTGAGAATTTTAGAAGGATCCTTTATTCTTTATGCTTTATGCTTTATAACTGTGTGAATAAATGACAAAAGGATTTATAATTTATCTTTTAGAGTACAGATCTACAGGAGTACATATTGCATACATAGGATTTTCAGTATATCATGTATATGGACTTGTAAACTTGATGTAATTTATGTAAGTCAACTTAATTTTTTCAGTCTGCGCCTGTTCCTCTTTTATCTGTATATTGAAAACTGAAAACTGAAACTGTACTTGACAAAAGAGACTGTAAACTTTGAAAAAGTACGGATGACATCACCAACTATATACTAAACCAGGTAACGTCTCTAGTCTCTAATCTCCAATCTTGAGCCTCGAGCCTCTAGAGTCTAGAGTTGTTGAGAATGGAGATGGTGTCATGTGTGATGGCAAGGGGCAATAATTCTGTCTTACACGATTAGTCTGTCTGCGAGGACGTCTAGTCCAAGTCAGAGTCACAAGTAATGCTAATCAAGAATCAAGAATCAAGTATCATGACAAAACATAAAATGTATGCATTACCATTAACATAAACATACGAGAATAATAGGAACAAGGAACACGAATCACACATCACACTAACGATTATTATTATTGCTCTTGCCATACACAGCTTTGGTTTCTACTGGTCATCTGTTCTCATTCTATCCTCAATTCCCATTTCTCTATAGTTTTCTCCATTTCTCCTGATTTTAGACTGTAGACTGTAGAATGTAGATGAAGACGAAGTATCCAGTTGATGATGTATATTGTCACAAGTCACAACTGAAACGTATCACTAGGAGAATGAGTACGAGTACGACTGTAAATAAGGGACGTGACACAATAATAAAAAATAAATGAGCGTGATAATCCTCCCTCACAAAAAATGATACAAGCACCAGCACTTTATTTGCAACATTATGTAACAAATTATTACTAATACTGCGAATATTACTGCTACAAGCAAAAATATCCACTATCCACTGCGTCTTCAGCTCCTTCGTCAACTTTGCCATGCCACTTATGGCATGTGGAATCTGGAATGTGGAGCAGCCGTAACTTGTTGTATGTCAAAGTGGTGCCTGAGTTTTCGTCCGTTCCGTCATAGTTTCAAATGGTAGTTTTTTTTATTTTTCTTGAGACTTTTGAGACTAACTGCAAGTTTACACGCACAAAAGTTGAACCAAAACAATACAACATAAATATCTAGAATCTAGAAATATTTCATCCGCACAAGTTTGTATCTAAAAATTACAAACTACAAACTACAAACATTTTATTCTTCTCTTGCTCCAGAAAATCGTTACGTTTTCTTCCAGTCGAGTGGATTTCTGTTTTCCGATTTCCAATAAAAAACTGATGGCGGTTTTGGAGATTTTAGCTTTGAGTTAATAAAGTTAATCAAGAATTTTCTGTGCCTCTCATCTTTTATCATTCATCATTCATCTTTTAATCATTATCATTTTGTCAATGAACAAGTATTTTAAATACTACCGACCAAAACAAATAACAGAAAGAGAGTAATTTTCTACAGTTTACAGTTTTTCTAACCATCAAACTCCAACCTCTACACTACTGATATTGTTATCTTAATCCTTATGATTGCATCTAACATGTACTATCTACTCCCAAGAAATAAAAATATTTTCACTTAGCTATATATACCTCATGCAGTTTGACGTTGGCTTTTGACAGTGTGAGAAATGAGAAGAAAAGGAGAAAAAATACAAGTTTAGCAACTACTAAATTCTAATCAGATTGTGAGTTTAAGTACAAGTTGGACAAGCTTTAAGAAAGAGGTTCCAAGTTTCAAAAATGTTGGCAGTTGGCAGTACCAGCGCCAGTGTCAGTGGTAGACTGGCCAAAATTCCAAAATTGGCAGGTTTAAATTATTTTCCTCTGCCACTTACACACCAGACACCAGACCCCACTTTACCTCAACACTCTAAACACAAACAGGAAACTCGTAGCTCAAAACTTGCAATTCATCAGCTCTTTGTGCATTGTATATTTTTGTGTGTTGTTGAAGGCAAAGCGTCTGTATTTTCTTCCCGCAAACTCAAAATTCCAAATATCAAATTCCAGTCAAACTCTAAACTCTAAACTCAAAACTCTAAACTGTAAAACTTTTTTACTTGTTCTTCCCTCTGTCGTTTTTTGCAACTTGCAATTCTCCCTCTAAGAGTAGAGTGGATAATAAAGAGTGTAGAGTGGAGTAAATGCAGAGCAACATGAAATTGGATCGTAAAAGCAAGTTACACTTACACTTGGTTTCTCCTTCAGTTTCTCATCTTAAATCTGCCATGTCCCATCTTCCATGATTAGATGTTGTTGTTCTCATATAAGTTGAAAATCCGTTGAATACTGCACATAACCATACACAAATAAACAAGAACATGATCATCCAGACTTGACTCTCAAAACCCAAGACTCAAGAGATCGAGGATGAGACACACACACTAAAGAAAACTACTGCTTACTGCCCGTCTAATGACTCGTCCTTCCTCCTTCCTCCATTTCTTTCCCACCAAACACCAGACATCAAATACCAAACACGATACACGATACACTATACACATTGCACGGTGAGAACTGAATTCGGACTGGCAGTTCAAATTTTAAATTCGTAAGTCTGGAGATTGAATTTTGTTCTTACTCTTATTGGTTTTCAAACACAGGGAAAATCAAAATCAAAATCAAGTGGCACAGTAAATTCAAGTAGACGGTGATAAAGAACCGAGAAAAATTACAAACAAATTCCACTGGCACTGGATGAACGGATGAATTTGGATTTAAGCTGAGAATTGGGAATCACAACACAACACAATAGACAATAGCACTGTACTCTCCAAGTCGAAAACCGAAGCAAAAATGAAAACAAATGCACTGAGCATCGTAGAATACAGGTAAATGTAATTGTACATGTGAGAAGAAATGAGAAGAAAGAGTCTTGATGTGGGATTTGATACGATACGATTTTAGATTTTAGATTTTAGGGACGAGAAAAGATGTGAAGCAGCAGCCCTTGACTGCTTGAGTGAAGGAAAGAAGGTTATTTTTGAAGATGGTGGAAGGATCTTCAATTTTCAATTTCCAATCTTCTCCTCCGTCTTTTTCCTCCTGTTCCTCTTCTTCTTTCCTGTCTCTTTGACCGAAAGAGAATAAATGCTATTTTAAGACAGAAAAACGAAGGATCCAAAATCTATCGACAGAGAGAGAGAGAGAGAGAGAGAGAGAAAGGGGGTGGTTGAAGAGATGAGAAGAGAGAAGAGCAGTAAGAGTACATATGTAGAAAAGGACTCTAAAGAAAAAAGGAGAGGGTGGAGAAAAATTCATAAGTGGAGTTGTTCAAGTCTTGAACTTCAAACTTAAAGTACCGTAAATATTCCCTTTCTAATGTACAACTGTACATCACTACAAGGCTTACATACTGAAGTATTCAAGAATTCAAGTATTCAGGCATTTACGGTATATGAAAAAAGTTCCCTTTTTTCGTCGCCCTCTTGGAGAGTACATAGGTACATAGCACATACTCCATACTATATGCATGTACAATGTACAATGCACAGTGTACATGGTTCATGTGAATTCACATACTCTGTACAATGTACATCGTCCTCAGACGTTCATGTGTGTCTAGTGTCTAGTGTCTTATATCTTGTATCTTGTATCTAGAGTCTAGAGTCTGGAGGAAAACCAAACCATGGTAGAAAAAAACTGAGAGGTGGAAATACAAGATACGTAATACGTACCTACCTAAACTCTACACACTACACACACTCACATATGATATGTACCTACCAACTACCAACACATCCACAGACTCACACACACACTCACACTCACTTGAAATCCAAAGTAAGTACTTTTTACTTTTTACGCATCCATATGTACAGACAACTCCACCATGTACATTTAAAGTATATCCATGATCAGTGGTACAATATACTCTGCTCTGTTCTGCACTACAGGGCGATACAGACGTTCATGAGACTTTTATGTTCCAACTTCCAAGACCACATACGACATCCTCAAATTGTAAAGTAAATGGAATAGAATCGACTCGGTTTGGATTGGATTGGAACGAGTTGTGTTAAATTCATTTTTTCATTTGAACAAGAAGAGTCTCGATTCTTGATTCTTGATATTAGTGTTTAATATCTGTCTGTAGAAAAATGCTCTCTGTCTGCAAGCGGTAAACGGTGCATGATGATATGGTCAAGAAGGAAGATTAACAAGCACATGTACAATATACAATGTACAAGGGACAGTGTAAAAATGTAACTTTAAGAAACGTAGTTTATGAGGAGTTTCTGGATTCTGGATCTTGACTCTTGACTCTTCCCCTCTTGACTCTGCAATCACACCCACATGTCTTCATATGTGCAAGAACAATATACAATATTAACTGCTTCGTCGTCACTCTAAAAACTTGAGTCCCAATTTAAATTGAAAGAAAAGTCCGAAGCCACAGATTATTTTCACAAGTAAGCTGTGGTTTGGGTGAGCTTCTAGATTCTAGATTCTAGAGTAGTTCTCTCAACGCTCAGTTTTCAACTAAAGCGCCAGAAAAGCACTCACAGGAACCACATATTTGTGCTTCAAATTTCATCTCTGGCATAGAGTATAGAGTAGAACAGAATTTGGAATGAACTAACACCAGTCGAATGTCGGATGTCGGATGCGGAAAGAATGGGAGAAGGAGAGACAAAAGATATTTGCACTTGTTTCTCGATTCTTGATTCTTGATCCACAAAATCAGCACAATTTCAAGTCGAGCAAAATCCAGACTCTAGAGCCAGATCCAGGTTAAAAGAAGAAGATGAAAATTGCAAGTTGGGCTCTTTGTCCATTGTACATTACACATTACGCATCACACATTATAGGGTAAAGGTAATGGGAAAAAATAAATAAGAAATAGGGATCAGAGATAAAAGAGATAATGCCCTTTCACTTCACGTTACATGAGAATATATGTACTGGCTTTTGTCTACAGCCTACAGTCTACAGTCTACCGTATTACGGAACTGAGATGAGAATAACTGTAAAAAATATTGATAGGAATGTCTTGAGTCTTGAGCATTGAGCATTGAGCCATGAGTTTGTCTTAAAGGTAGCGAGAAAATATTGTTATGTATTTTTAGGAAGCGAAGCTGACTATTGCATTCGTGCTGTCCGTCTGTCTGTGTACAGATTGAGTACGCTTTGCGTC